>JAHZNB010006191.1:0-17093 GCA_027744295.1 Callyntrura guangdongensis
TTATTTCTATTTATTTATTGCAAAGCACAACGTTTTGAAATCATTAAAAACAATATAAATATAAAAATCCGGTTTACGAATTCCTTAAAATAAATCAAATTTACACAAGTAAAAAATTCATTTTACTTTCGTTTTAGCAGATCACCTATCTGGCGTGGGGTACAAATCCCAAATCACCAATCGTTAAGTCTTTCCGAGTTAATCATTTTTTAGGTATTTTTTCGTATTTCTGTTTAAACTTCGTACAGCGGTAACTAACACCCACCGCAATGTGAGCATGTCATATTTTAGTACAACATCTCAGTGACACCCCTTGCCTTGGGCTAAAAACATGAGACCCCTCTTATTTCTTTGACTTTTCACATCACACACTTGGCTCAAATTTGGTACACATAAATAACATATGGATACTTATACAAATATACTAGTATAAAGCGATCAAAGGTCAATTCATCATCACTATGAAAATAATGGTCGATGGAAAATTTCATCACATATTAGAACCTTACAGTAGTTACAGGTATATCCTTCTCGTTTCCTAAATTAAATCGAAAAGATTTTATAGGAACGGTATGTCGGGATGTAACGGATGTAAAAAGATTTTGGGAGGCTTAACAGTATTTTGTGGATACGAAGGGATTATCATAAATGTTGCAACAATTGTAAGGACGCATATCTCGTCTTTAGCATCCATCCATAAGCATCCATAATAATTTTTTTATTGTTTGAAATGGGAAAATCTTAGCTTTCCATGTTCCTCAAGGCTTAAGGTGCTAGGAGACGATTGCTAGCTGTTTGTGTGGAAGACTCGAGTTTGCCTTTTTCACACATTTTATTCGTTTGATTGAAACCTCTTTTCAGCTTAAGCATTTATTTATTCAATCTAGGAAACAAAACGTGTGAGGTGTGACAAATAGGACTATGTAAAAAGGATGGTACTGTTCAGGATAACATATAACGCTAATGTTATTTTTGACGACCTTACAAGCGCAACAAAATCGAAAAATACGTTGTCTTATATACTTTGACCAAGTATCATAATAAAGATTGGTTTGATTTTTAAGAACATGTGTAGAACAAAGAACCTATTTTTTGAAAGTGCAGTTTCACTTTAAGAAGTTTTACGGATATTGGTCTACCTGTCTGTGATGAAACATGTTTAGCATAAAGTGACCCATTGAAAGAACGCTCAAGACTTTTTGTTTCAAGCGATAGTATGTGACGAGATATTCGTTACCAAATAGTGATGAAACATTTGTGATATAGTACTAAAAATGAACCAGCAAAAGCAATGGAATTTCATGCCACCGAAATAAAGCGTCAGCATAAGTCGCAAACGACACCTAAATAAATAATTATCCGCCAAGATTATTATGTCAGTGCACATGATGCACACAGAACTTTAACGTGTGTAGTATCGTGCTGACAAAACGAACTAAACTAATTTGAATCCGCTTACTTATAGTTTTTTTTAGCGCAGCTTATGATTTTTCCAACTAAAATTGTAATATCCACGGCCAAATATTTTTGTTAATTATCAAGACAAAAAAGATAGACCGTAAATATTTTCATCAAAAGTGATTTAAAACAGTACTTACATACTTAATTGCGTTCAATGTAGCATGTTTATGCAAAGGGGCTCACTTTCTACTTAACCTCTGAATTAATTTTGGGAGTCCTGCTTTGCCTGTAGGTTCCATTTTTTAGGTGACTTTGATAAATCAGATTCTGCTGCTTGTATCAACGCGTCTATTTTCAATAGTGTGAGTTTGTGATAGTAAAATGTGGGTATAATATTTATAAATAAAGGAGATGAGAAGATTTATGAGAAGCTTCAATATCCCGATAGTTAATGATCAAGCCGTGACTCAATAAGGCCGCAACTCATTTTGCAAACACTAGTGACGAGATATGCGTTAACAAAAGCAATGTAACATTTATGATAATCCCTTCGTATATTGTACTATCATCGTGTTATTGTATGAAAAACAGTTATTAATATACTGATACGCTTTAGCACGTTAAATGGATACAATACCAATATCAATGCAATTGGTGACGGTGAATGTGGTATTGCTACCAGGGTACCAGGTGTCGTTGGTAAAACAAATTTCTCCAAGGAAAAAAAATCAACAAGATGTGCATGGTGCATATAAACATCAACTAAATAGTCTGGAAGAAAGCAAGATTTTTTGTGACAAAAAATTTAACGAAGAAATGTATCATTATCGCGCTTGGTTACGAGACTACATGTATTTTAAATGAAAGAAAATCTAAACTTCACATTCAGTACATTTCAAATAACACAGGAACAATTTAAACGTTTATATGAAAACAGCATCCGTACTAATACTTTGGATTTGTATAATACATCGTACCATAATGGTTGCCAGTGCCATTAAATCGCATCAAAAAGTGGTAGTTGAGCACAAAAGAGGAAGCTGCGATTTCCTTATTTTATTGTATATTCATTATCTATGAAATAACCGATAAATTGTTATTGAGTGCGTCACTTGAAAAAGTGTGAATAAATTAACAGGAAAGAGTACATCACACTGTATCAACTAATGTCTCATGCGCGGAGCCAGCAAAAGAATTTGGGGGAAGAAATCGTCAAATTGCTTGGGAACTATATAAAATAAGAAGAAAGCGCTTAAAGCGCGCCAGAATTTCAAGCCAATTTTTTGTGCTGATCATTTGGGGGGTGGCACGTCCCACTCTGTCTACTTTGATGATTGTCATGGTAGTTGGTCCTGAAACTCAACTTGCTTAATTGACTAATTATGAAATGGGAAGGAATTTAACTACGTAAAGATTGGTAAAAAACACTAACGATGAGAAAAAGTAGAGGATTATTTGAAAAATTTTCTTTTATAATGTTGCTCATAATGATGAAGTAAAATTTAATTTTGTTACATTTATTTCCGATTGGTCAGTCCATATAATTTTTTCCTCTTTAAAATGTGTCTGACAAAGTAGTAAATTATAACAGGAATTATAATAATAACAGGAATAAAAAACATAATAATGATCATATATATATATATATACCCATCAGTAATACAATAGCCACCATTATATATTATAATATATATCTGTTTTTATACATATATGTGTGTATAATATTATCTCTCTGTCTCTCTCCCAGGGAAACAATTTTTAAGATTTTTTGTCTTCCCTCCTTATTTACTCGTTCACATTCACATACACTCAAACTTTTAAAATCCTATGATAAAATAAAGCACACAACAAAGTTGGCAACAGAACTCTCCATAATGCACAAGAAAACGGAAAAACCTGATTGATTTCTGATTCGATTCTTTCTCCTTGATAATTTTACTCAATTTAGTTATGTACACTTTCAACACAGAAAGGGACAAACGGACACCCCACGCACAAACGTCGATATCATTTATGTATAATTAAAAATGATTGTTAAATTTTCCCCCCTTTGAAAATGTACACTTTCCCTGGGTATATATATTTCATGCAAAAAGTTTTCTTACACAAACCGTTTTTCACATAGAATATAATATGTTCAATATTTTAGTACATATTTAGCCGTACCGGTTATACTTTTTTATAGGACATTTACATATTATCATGATCCTTTGGAATGATAATAGTAATGATGACGTTGATAATGAAATTTTGCTTCTTTAACTCCGTTAAATATTCATATTATAAGATATTTTAATATTAGTAAATAATATTCATGAAGGTATATTTGTCTATACACAACAATAATAATGATGACGATATAATAATATTAATAAATGATAATGATAACATGTTTGAAAATATTTACGGTTATTATTATTTTAGAGTAACTAATATTAATTTAAAATGGAAGTGTTTTTTTTCTCTTCTTTAAAGAAATCATAAAATACACAAAAACTGGTAATAATAATTATACACAGTATATACGATAATTATATTGTTTTTATCTTAAAAGCTGAACCACAATTTTTTCTGCTTTCTTTATTAAATGTAACATACAGGTAGTTTTGAAGTGATTATTTATGTTTAACAAACTGAAAGAATAGATGCAACGACGATTAATGCATGCTTTTTGTATAAGTGGGACTCCACCAATTTTAACCAACTAGTGTAAACGACAGAATGAAGCAAATACTTTTTACACGTCGCTTAGCAAAAAACAAAAATAGTCAGGTACTGGACAATACAAGCCGAACAAATGGAATCTGGAATATAGATAATCGTTCAATTATTCTTCTCTTGCAGAAAAGCAAACTCGAATCAGGTTTCTATTGCAACTAAGTAGCACAAATTTTAACGGGTTTTTAATTTTATAGGAAATGAAGAGGTGACCAGAACTAATTTATAGCATATCATCCCTCCCTACATATTGTTTAACTATATTGTCTACAGCCTCTATGGAAAATGTAATCTATACACAACAACGCGATTTATATACATATATACGGATTCCATACACGTTATACTGTTCTAAATTGAATACCCGATGATGTCATTGAAATATACAGACGATGATAATAATACTAATTACTCGACATGCCTGATTACTGATTACATATACCTTTTATTACCCTAATATTGTGATATTTTGCCCGCTACTCTACTATTTTGTCCTTTGTCTATTATAATATTATTATTATTAGAGTTATTGTTAAGATTGTTTAGTTGTAAGATGAAACCATAATAATCGACACACCTTGTCGTTACTTAGAAGAAATCAATTGTTTACATACCGATGTTTACAAAATCACAAAATTTAACGAAGTATACGTTTCAAGTTTCGACTAATGTTGCATTATAAAATTATGCTAATTCACTAGTATTACCATTACTTTGCATTTTACTGTGACCACTACTATTTAATCCAAAAGCAACACAGATTTCCTTGTACTTAAAAAGTCCCAAGAATATTATCTCAATTTTAAAAGAAACTTATTTTTAATCAATGTAAATTTTGTGCTAAAAATGTTTTACGTTAAAACAACAGCTTCGTAAGACAAAAACATTTCAGTTCCTAAAATAATCTACATATTTACAGCTTGCCCCATTTCCCGTTATTTTTACCCCTTAATATCCCGCATATGTACAACAATATATAAGTATGTATTATTGACCAAAATATTTTAAATACATATAGACACTACAAAAAAGACAGATTTTCTCCCGGGATGATACGATGACCAATCCACTGTAGCAATGCTTTCCATTTCTCATATGGAGAAATGGGAGCAAAGTCAAGTGTTTCGGTGCATTAGTAGCATCATCAGGTTTTACTTTCGTCTGACTTTTCTCCTACATTTTGCATACACGCATAATATCTTTGGTGGGATTCCAGGTTAATGACTCCCGGTGGGACACACCTTGCTTACATGCTTGCCCTGCTAATTACAGTGCAGACTAATAGTAAGGTAATGTGTGTGTGTGTTTGTGTTTACGTCATTTCTCTCTATTTCTTGTGCTCGTTTATTATCTTGGCTGACAATAATAATTATTTTATCTACCTTTACCCAACTAAAAATAGAAAATGTGTATGTACACGAAATACCAAAGACTTGACACAAGAAAATAAATGAGTCGGCCGTTATCAACCTATAGTATTTAAGTACACGTGACACGTACAATTAAACTACTTCTTTTATTTTTATCTTACCTACAGCAGCAATGTAAATGTATTCAAAAGGCTGCCACACACGTGTTCTCTTAGTCTCTATAGTCTAGTTATCTATAGTCACACATGCACTCATAATTAAGCAGATCCTTGCCATTTATTATTTTACCAAACAGACATACAAACGTATAACAATTTTAATGAAATGTTAAAACCTTCTCTACTCGTAGTATACAGTTAACAGTTACAGTACATTTGAATAATTACGTATTAGATCTCCAAAACAAATCTTAAAATCTTACTGACCATCAGCCATCGTAAAATTGTCAATTAGTAATAACTCTTGCATGTATAAACTAATTATTTACACATTTAATTGAAAACAACACCTATGTAAGATTTCGTTTATCATCACGACAAGCCAGTTTGTGTATCCTGTTTAACTGCTAATTTATGTCTCATCCATTCATAAATATTTCTCTCGACTCCGTACATACAAAGCTGCATAGTTTATTTTTCTTTGTAAAATTCTATTATCACATTCACATGTCAATCTTGCTTAACCCAAGGAATTTAAATTTTACACGAGCAAATAACAAATTTTTTAATCAGTAACTAACAACGTTAAAGTAACAGATATGAAATTCATACACACTAAAAATACCTGATATTTGATTAAAAAATCATTAAATTTTTTCAATTACTAAGAGGATTTGCGGAGTAACTAGCAGCGGCATTCTTTCTGTTGTTGATTTGCAATCAATCAAGTTTTATCACTAATATTGGCATAAAAATAAAAGGTTTTCGTAAAATAACATATTATATCTTGCCATTTAGGTATACATATTAGAAGGTTCCTATAAGACAAATAATCACTGTTTTCCTCCCATATTTATCCTCCAATCACTAATAAATTCATTACAGAGCTACCACCTACTTTAACCTACCTAATTAACCCCTGTACATTTCTATTCCGACGTTGTAATAGAATTTGTAAAAATGATTGATGGTGTCCTTGATTTTTTGGTATACACATTCACCTGCTGCGATGCAATCTGTGACAATTCGGGTTGTACAACAGAGTTGGAATCATAATATATAGTATATCGATATGGATATCCTATATATTTATACCAACCTAAGAAGGTTGCCTTGTTATCATAATCGTAATAGGAGGTATACATATTCACCTGTACATTACAATTGATTTTTTCATCTGACTTCATTTCATTGTAGAAATATGCGTACCTTAGCTTTGGAAAATTGTAGTATAATTTTTTCGTTTTCTTACAAAAAAAATCATGTTGTACATTTGTTGTAGTGGTTTGTGTGAGTCGTTCTCTTCGAAGTAAATTCCAAATAAACTAACTTGCCTTGGTTACTAAATTATAATGGTTATATATATGTTATCTCGTTATTTGATTTGTAGTTTTGTTAAAATATCAAAGTCGCATTGACAACGCAAATGGAAGGCTACGTCATTAAGTTAAAAAATGAATAAAAAATGACCAAACCAGTTTTTTTGTAGACTAGCACACATAAATTTGATAACAAACGGGCATGTAATTGTCATAAACCCACAACAGGATAAGTAATCTTAAAGGTTTATTCCTTTAAAGAGGAACACGTAATTTTATCTAAAGTGGCATTAAACGTAAGAAAACTATGCAAAAAAGGTAGAAATTAAGTCAAGTTATCGTTCGTTAGTGAACTTTTATGCCTTCTTCCGATCTTCGTGCGCTTTCTTGACCACAGCTAATTTTGAGTGCGGATCTGTCACCGGAAGATTAGTGTAAGGAGCATCTCTTGTCCCATGAAGCATTAATGTCCATTCTTTCAGCCACCCGGCTTGTGGTACATCCCCTAGAAAACGAACCTGATGCAGAGAAAAGAAAAAAAACTGGTCATTTTTAGCTTAATGCATTTTCTTTTAGTATCCCACGTCATAAACATCTATATCATTTTTTCCACACATTCATATGCTGGAATTGCCAACGTAGTGGGAGAGAAAGGACAGGTTGTCATCTGCCATAACCCAATGGAGTGGACAGTCTCAGAAAAGCCTGTGAGCACTCACCACTTAATAGTCCATTCATTGAAGTCAAATAATATATTTTTTAATGTACAAGCTTTTAGGAACCAAAATGAGAGCGCGTCATGTCAATTATACGAGGAAGGGTCGTTGGGCGTCAAAATGTATATTATTGTATTAGTATGCTACATAAATATCCGGTTATCAATACTTCACATACCTCTAATGTCCATACTCCTCGCGGATTTTCTCCCCAAGTATGAGTGGTCATGAAGGGCCATTTTACAAATCCGTCGTGCCTGTCATCATCATTTGGCCGTCGGCTCAAAATCATGGAACTGTATTGATTGTGAGAAATAAAATATCATGACATTACTTTAGCCATGATAAAAATAACTGCTACATCAAGCATGTACATAGACTAGTGAAATACTATGGCGGAACTACGCTCCAATAGACATTTGTTATTATTAGCCTTGTTGTCAATTGACCTGCATACGAGCAATAAAACCAACGATATTGCAACATGTCTTGCGCTCGACTAAAAATGATGTGGTAACTCGTAACAATAACATAGTAAAAATATTCTTGGTTTGAGTTGTCAACATTGAAGTTATAGGCATTACTCCCACATGATATACACACACTTACTTAATTACGGAGCGCAACTAATAAATACAAATAACATTTGAAGCTGTGGCGTGTGTCTCGGTCTCGGTGAGATAGAGTTAGCAAACAAAATCATAAAAACACAAGAGCAAATAATGGGATTACAGCGGCACAGCAGCAGGTAAAACCACTAAAACGCCCACGTTGTCATTCATCGTATCCCTAGCTGTACCTCACCATATAGAACGGCAGGTTTTTTACGACCTGAAAACTACACTGGCAGGCGCATAACACCGATGCAATAAACTCTGCTTCGCCACGGGTGAAAGTTGTGTAACTTTCAGAAAACTAAACTGTTTTGATGTAGCAAAGCTAAACTAAAGGTGGTCGGTTGTCGAACAGATGGATGTACAAGCTGCTGCTAGCTATTACTACCAACTACAGTTAATAACATTGCCCGTAGTTAAAGAGCTCATTTTTGTTCGGCTTTTACTTACCGAGTTCCCATGGGTGAAGTCAAATAAATGTTGGCATCCCCACGACGTGTCGAGTTCAGTGTCACAACTGCCTGTACATGTTCCAAATAATTGACCTCAGTATCCGTCCCTTGACAAGCTTTTGTGTCCAATTTCAAAACGAGAGTACCTCGACTGGGAATTCTCCTAAGAAAAAAGATAATATTAAAAATAAAAATAATTACATGGTTACACAATTTTACATCTTAAAATGACTAAAAAATCGGGGTTATGCTTTGAAAACGTAACGTAATTGAAACGAAACGAAATTTAATTAGTATAGACAAGTCTACAAAGACTTTGATACGTAAGCCCCCCATCAATAATTGTGAAACAAGTCTAACGACACATCAACCTTGTAGTCCAGGATCAAAAAGATTACGCTGCGTATGCAATATGCAATGCACATGATAAATATTTTTTATAGCGTTTCTTGCCTAAACTTTATTTGTTTACTTAGTTTGCATAACTATCTACTATAAAATTTAATTAAATTGTGCATTGAAAATTCTGGCAAGTTAATTAGGTAAGCAGAACGCCCATCTCCGTAGTTACATCGCTACAATTTCACAGTCCATTTTTAATCTTCTAGAGCATAAAACTCTTAGCACCTTGTCAGGACTGTATGATAATTTTTCTGTTTCTGAAAAAAAGACGTCAGATGCCAAGAAAATCCTGAGTTCCACCACTACCACCATCTATTTTAATCATCGTACACCATTTAGTCGTATGATAATTTTTCTGTTTCTGAAAAAAAGACGTCAGATGCCAAGAAAATCCTGAGTTCCACCACTACCACCATCTATTTTAATCATCGTACACCATTTTTCTTCACGAACGCTTACGTATTCAAAATCTTTGCACCTTGTCAGAAATTCCATGATAAAGGGTGTTCACCCCCCACAGCAAAACTCCTTTTCTGCCATTCCAAAACTCGTCACACAAATTCCTATCACTCAAACATCCCGAATCTTCTTGCCATTATTTTCCTTTTTTTCTTACCGTATCTCTTTGATGCTACCTCCATCACAATGATATCTCGCCGGAACCGTTTTCCACTCTTTAGACAAAGCAACCATAGCGCCAGCATCCAACACGCCAAACCCGAAGAGATGATTAAATTCCAAACCCACGCCATTCATCGTCCAATGAAAACGGCTCTTGGCGTCAAACAGCGAATTTCGTTTAGATGTTAACACTGTCAAATGCTGAATGTCTCGCCACGTTAAAGATGGGCTGCAGAAGGAACGAAAAATATACATCCCGTGATGAGAAAATACGAATACCAACAAAAAACGCAAAATATCTTGTGATTTTTTATATATTATATTAGTGATACCACTACCAATACGACTACACCACATAAATAGAAACTGCCAATCACACCAACAGATAAATTGATAAATTGTAACAATCTTGATACAAAAAAGCAAGCAAATAATACAACCAAATTCCAGCATTTCCCTTATCCCGCTGGTGTAGTACTAACTGTTAGGCGAAAATACCAAAAATGTATGGCTGTACATTATACCCGTAAACGTAATAATGTAAATAACTTTAAGAACAGCTAAGACGATTTATTTTTCTGACGAATACAGATACCTTCCCGAAAACTGCTAAGCGCTCACTCGCGTCCAAAAACAGTAACTCCGAGTTACATTTAAACATAATCCACTTAACTTGTTATATCCTTCCCTAGTGGGTAGTGTGTAAATTGGTTTTTACGAAAATAGAAAAAAGTAAGAGAACGAGTTACCCCAGCACTTGTGAGATATTTGATATTTCAGATATATATTAACTGTGACTGCAGCGAGAGTTCGTTAAATGCATACATTTTGCTGATAGTCCCGTTACTCAAATTATGCGAAACACAAAGTCAAATTATGACAATAAAGTTAAAATTTTAGAGCAAAACTCCCGCTACTTTGAACTCCAACGAAAAAAAACTTTCCGAATTAGTACTAGTAGCGTCAGTGGTAGTAATTTAACTACAAAAGCAGAAAATAAACTTTTAATCCTTTTTCTTAAGCCTCTCAACCCATCAAATTTTCCCCATTTGGCATTTTACCCCCAACCCAACTAAAAGATTCAAAGAGCGAGGAAAAGTTTTCCATTCATATAATCAAATTGCTGGGCATAATAATTGCCCAATCGTCGTCATCATCTTTGTGTAGAGTTTACCCAATTATAGTAATTTCAACTTTAGCTCATAAAAGTCAAATGTATACTGCTGGCAAGAAGAATGAAACCAAAAAGCAAAAAAAAACACGAATAGAAAAAGGAAACGGCTTATGCGTTATGCTGCAGCAACGACACTTACTTCGCTTCCAAGGCGAGCGCAAACACCCCAGCGGCTTCTGGAGCGGCGGCCGAAGTCCCAGAGTGACTCCGTGTACATTTTCCATACAAATCTGTTGTGGCCTGGTTGTTTTCCCAGTGTAGTTTATTTCGTGATGACGTTCATCCCAACATAATTTGATGGTTGGGCAAAATTGATAAAAGGAGAGAAAATAAAAAATAATATTTATAACTTTTTCCCCATTTTAATCTCCGTCACCTTTTCACTGTCGTCATCATCATAAGCATCACCGCCCATTTTAGAGATGAGTAATTTTAATCCCTTCACAAAGCAATCTTCTTTACATTATTCCCTCTCCCAATTTCTTAAGCTCATCATCAAAGAAACAAAAATGGTCTCTAAAACAGTCAATTTGCAAGATTTTGCTTGCTTCGACGAAAAACCCTTCTGTGCTCGTTTTTTCTTAAAGAAGCACTCAAACCATGTAAAATACATGACACAGTGATGATAATAATAATAACGAATGAAGTAATAGCAGTGAAAACTCATTTATCCTCCTATCCCCGTCCTTCTCATGAATAATACAAAAAACTGAAAATGAACTTTCTCCGCTTCACTCTCTACATAAATACGGGGTACAGGCAGATAGTCCAAGTGATAGTAATGACGTGCGAGAGAGAAAGAGAATAAAAGACAATGTCATTAAAATCTATGCCATTGCAGGATCCCGCCGTCATGTGTTTGCCAAATATGCCTACTTAATATCATATAGTAAAATATACAGCAAGAAGAGATAAAGAGAAAACCAAGTGGAAAATTACTACTTTCTCGTAACGTAATCATTAAGCAAATACTCCCGCGTTTGCTCACTCTTCCAAGTCGTTAAACCAGTGAATTACTTTATTTGTTGGGTGCAATTAACCATGCATGTTGTAACATACATCTGGAAAGAAAAAAAACAAGGAAAGACGACATTCCCTTCATTTTCCGTAAAAGAAAAGGGATTCTCGCTATACATATCAGCAGCAGTAGAGTAATGACGTCTTCGTCGTTAAACATAGGTCATTGAAAATGGAACCAGGAACACTTTTTTTTCGGGAGAAACGAGTTAATCCTTGGTATATTTTAAATGGGATGTCGATGCCCAAAAGAGTATAGCTCGGACAGGTGGTGCTTTGTGGCAAGGCCGTGCACGGAAAAGAAAGTGACATTTCCTAACTCATTTTTGCAAACAGACATCAGCTCACACACTGACACACGTAGCTAAAAACGTGTTCTCTTTCTGAATAAATGTTGATGTGACCAATACACGTTTTTCAGACCTTGATCAACCTACCTCATTTACGCCACGCACAATCGCTCTCATGGTGGCATTCCGGGGACCATCCACCGTTTTCCCGTCGTCTGTAGGACCCCAGGACGCACTGTAAATGTCAATCAGATTGGGTTCATGGCCCATTGAGTTGGCTTCAATCAGGTCGGTCATGTAGGGTTGATCCAACATCCTAATTCCTAAAAAAATACAAAAAAAAAACAATTTAGTCCTTATCACTATAAACATGGCCGACCTCGTAAATCCTGCAATTTTATTATGTGTACGCTATAAACCACAAAGGTGTACATACAAAAGCTTTTATATACATCTCATCTGAAGCCACACACAGCTTCATCATCAACACTACAACGTTTTTCCTCTCGGCAATAAACTGCTTAATTTCCCAGCTTGTAAAATAGCGCTTTGTCCCAGAGAATACCACCTTCCTTGCCACTTGCAACGTAGTCTCACTCGCATCGTTTTACACCACTACATCCGAGTTCTTTTTTTTCTTTTCAAAATAAAAAGATATATCGCACAAACATAAGACGCAAATTGTACGTCATCATCATCCATTCTAGAAACGAACGACATCTCATTTTATCTCCTTAGCTCAGATCCCAACTCTGCCGTCTATCAGTCTACTACAAAAAATTCAATCCTAAGGTGCAGCCAACTCCCAGGGATGAAAACTGAAGAAAAGAAATCAAAAAGGATTATCCCGTGGCAAAATTGCACAGGTTACCTTTGCTGCAAGCCATAAAATACTTCGTAATATGTATTCAATAGCCCAATAGCAGAGGCCATTACGTATCTGGGGGTGTACATATATATAATGTATACGTATAAGTACAAGTAGTATTCTACGACAATATCGTTTAATCAAAGAAAGGAGATGAACCGTAAAAAGTTTCCCAGAATTGGTCAATAAACATAAAACGAAAGACTGCTCTATCTACTCCATCTCTCTGCGATAATTCTCTCGCTGAATGACGGGTTCCTTCTCTTTTTCACCAGGGTAGCCACAATAGACGAAATAAAATGCAACGTTTCCTTCCATGAACAAAAACATTGTACGCAAAAGCTGAAGTACAACAACGGAAAAACATACGCCTATATATATACAGATATATATGTATGTATATATGTATGAGCAGTTTTTTTGCGTTGTAGCTAGAACATGGTATACAGCTGGACTAATTCTATTTTTATTTCTTTGTTGGCTTTGAACGATGTGGTGTGGGGCTAAATGATTAAAGAGAAGAGCCACATAGAAATTTATGGAAAACTGGCAAGAGAGAAAGTGTATGTATGTATACCACTTTCTTATACAGTCAGTCAGAAATATACCTACATGTTAATACAGCAGCAGTTTGGCTGTTTGCATTCGAATGTGATCGTGATGAATATCCCAGCGTTAATTTTGTTGAAGTTCTTTACGGCTACATATATACACAGTCCTTTGGTCTGTGCAGATGGCAAAGTTATGGTCTACTTCGAAAAAGTAAATCAGGATAGTGTTTAATGGAATGTAATTCTACTGCAGCAAATAATGAACCAGACAGAGAGAGACAAATGATGAAGAACTTATTGTTAGTTTGGAGTAAAATCCTTCCCTTAAACTGAATGTACTAACGGAACAACAAATTACAAGGTCTACTAGATTGCTAAGGATAAGACATTTTGTAAAAACGAGTGAAAGTATTTGACAACACCGAGATAGGATTTAACATATGAGAAACAAATTGCAATTTTGCAAAAAGTTTCAGCCCATTGAATTCCGCGTTTTTTCCGTCCCCGTTACTTAAATTTAAAAATAAATCCTTAGAGAAATCCACAAAAGGAAAGTCTGTTGTTATGTGACATCCTGTCCCTCAACTTTATCTTACCCGGATTTTGAGTGCGAGTAAAATACGCCTCCATAAAAATTACTTTTGAACTGTTCATGAGAGAGTTGCTGCAAACAAGTGATAATGAAGCCCAAGTTGCGCGCATGGGAGTAGATATAACTGGAGGAATTAGGGCAGGAAATGAGAAGATGGCAGGAAAAGAAAGCACAGCACTATTCGTTTTTCTCCATGACTTCTATTATTACTTCTTACAAAACATTCGTACGTACAACGTGTACAATACATTTTACGCGGAAAACGGATAAAACGCTGCTGCTCGTATTGTTTTGACGATTTACGGGAAATGTCATGCACGGACTTAGTGACACTACCGGATCACTGGCTTAATAACATTTTCTGGGAAAGAAAAGCACGCATTCAAGAAAAAACTCGTTGTTTGTGCAAAAAGTACTTTCCTCTTGTTATTATACCGTTGTTTTATTGTATTATACCTTTGCCAAAAATGAATATGCTATACTTTTCATCCATCGTCTAAGCACTAGTTACTATACAAAAACACGAAAACGAATCCAAACTTTTTCGTATTCCTCCAATATGCATGTAGCATTTATCCTATAGGCAATACAAATCTTTCAGAAGGCAGCAACGTTCTCAGTTTTCCACTAACACAAAACACAGGTCGAGAATGCCACCAAAATTGTTTTTAAGTTAAAATAAGATGGCGCCACACACTCACGATTTCAATATATGTAAAATTTAGTTCAAAGGAAGTACATCGGAGGTCGCCCTCTTCTCATTTCCGTGATTTTGTGAATATGTGCAGAACCATTTAATCATCATCATCCGGTATGCACATAGGTATACAATCCTTATATTGATTACATTACATCATGTTTATTCCCTAAACTATTATTTCTTTCTCTACTACCTCACCGCTATAAGACCCAAATTTCTGCCTACATTATTCGCTTTACAACCCCTCCCCAGCGCGCAACTTGGCCCCATCTCATTGAGTAATATGGGCAGCAACAAAAGAACCATAAAACTTGTAAAGTTCGTAGGTAAAACGTAATCATTGTAGGTAGACCTGTACAAAATTCTCCTCCGTATTTTGTAATAACAACAAAATACTTACATGGGTAGGGTTTTTCATTTGCCAGATTTTACGATCGTGTTCAACTCGCCTTTATTCTTGTACATCGTATTTACTGAGATTGTCGACACAGTTAAATTTGATACAACGACTTTTGAGAGAAAGATATACCTATAATCTCTCTCTTTCTCTCTGCCAGAGCGAAGCAATGCCCTCGTATTTAACTTTTTGTTTGTACGCCTTCACATTTTCCTTTGAAGTGGCTTACCAGCAAAAGCAACATATTACCAGTCGGAGAGGGGGAAGGGGGACCGGCGCAGCCCAATCAAGCCAAGCAAGTGTGTGTAAATATTTTGAGCGCATTACTCAATGGACGTCATTACTACATTAATATTATGTGTTTTGTTCGCCGAGCTTACTTTTTGTCTCCGCTCCTGTCCTTTATACCGTTTCTCAGGCTTTCTAGAATAAAATTCTTTTGAACAAAAAAACAAACAAAAAGACCGAGTGGGGAGGAAGCCGTATTCGATGAACGCGTAGACTTTCCCCTTTTACATTTTCCCGGGAGCTTTGGCGCTTCTCAAAAAAGGCAATGAAAACACATCTCTAAAGTAATAATAATAAAAACTCAAATCGCTCTAATATTGATTATGACGATGATGATACTTGGTTATGTGTGTTGTACAAAGACAAGAAAGAAAAACAATCCAAAAAATTTCTCCAGTGACAACCACAATGGCACACTGATGTTATACCACACAAAGTAAGGGAAAGAAACCGAGGGCAAAAGTGTTTTGTGTACCCAAGTAAGAATCAACATTTTAGGTGGAAGACAAGACACTCCAAAGAGAAAGCTTTTTTGCTACAAAGTTGACAAGGTTGTGGAGATGCTACCAAAGATCCTTGACCGACGACCCGAGTAAAGAAACGCGACTTGAAAAGAGAAAAATGTGGGGAGGGGGAGAGGTATATTAGAAAAATCCATTATTTCTCCTCGACGAGCGATCACATTTATAGTAGCAGCGACTTACCGTAGTAGTGGCAATAGTGGCATGCTTGAGTACATATTTGCTCCGCTGTGGAAGAGTGGTAAATAAAAAAATACGTTGTGTACGATAGTGTTCTGCTCCTTTAGTCCCACTTAGAATGTACAGCGACAAAAAAGGGAAAATATGAAGCATTCAAGGATAAAGAAAGGTCAGCAGTCCATGCCTTTCTTGGAATCGTTATTCGTTGACCGATTGAACCAACAATACTGAACAAATTTTACAGCTCGCCTGAGAGTGTTTGTATTTTGTATACTTATAGTCTGAACTATCAAAATGGAACAGATCTGCAAACACAGACGCCATATATACGTGATATTTCCAATCGAGCATTCCTGCTAAAGTGTCTCAATTCTCGGAACTTATCTTTCAATAACCTCAAAACTCAAACATACTTAAGACGAGTGGAAAATCATTAACAATTTATTGGGTTTGCTATAAAGCAGTCTTTAAAAGTACCCCAGGGAGGAAGCCAATTATTCCAACCACTCTACTAACCCCCGCTTCCATAGCCCATAAACTTTCAGTTAATTTTTGATTAATAGAAATAATATTATACTTGATGATAATACTGAATTTGATATCAATGATGTCATACAAGACTATTTACTTAAATAAAGAAGTAGTATATATTGTATCTAGTGCAAATTATAAATGTCCATGGATTAGTTGACTCGGTTTGTCACAGAAAGCTAATGTATTATAGAATAATTGTTATCTTTGTTG
>JAHZNB010006192.1:0-17853 GCA_027744295.1 Callyntrura guangdongensis
TATTTTCGAGTAGAGTCCCACAGGTTGTACAACATTATTAGAAATGATAATATCCCCTATGCAGAGAATCATGGCTTCTTAATATTATTAATGATTATAGGCAACCGTCCTAGACCAGCTTGCCCCATTTCCATTGGCCCGTAAAGTGATGCTAAGATTTCAGAGGGTTACAATTATCGCTTTAGAATTTCTTAATACTTATGCACCACATGAATACGTTGGACGAGCGATTGCTTACGTAAGACCAGAATTATTCCTATGAATGATTTTTTGTTAGTGGGAATTATTGAGAAATACAAAATTCAAGGTTTTAAGCTGAACATTGTGCAAACTTTTTCATTCACCTTGATTTCTCAGGCCAAACAATTTGGTCCTTTAGGAGATATTACATCTTTTCCAAAAAATGTCATCATTGTTGAAGTAGATGAAAATGGAAGTATATTGGGGAGTTTACAAAATAAAGAGGGAAAGGTAAGTTTTCCTTTCTTTTTGCATTGTGTATGTGTGCAAAATTGTGTGGCACCAGTTTCCATTATTGCTACATAGCATTTAAAATTTAAATGTCGAGTTTTTTTTTGAATGGTGCGCAAATTTTATGTAACTCAATATTTCTCAACAGATTTCGTACATCAGCGAAGTTGGGATTGGAGAGAAATACACCTACTTTGCATCTCCATTCACTGCCCAACTATGGAGAATTAAAACTGAGTACTTATAAGTTTTAACCAAAGAATTTTTTTCAGGGGTAGTCAAATGTGATGCAGAATGTGGTCATAGTCATTGAAATAGGATATACATTTAGATATAATACATATACTTATTATATTATATGAATAGTATAGAGTGCAAATCGAAAATAAATAAGACAAAAATTGGAATTTGGATCTCCAGAATCTCAACCCTGAGTATTTTATTATTTACTTTTATTATTTTTCTATATTCATCGTTGAAGAACGTATATTATTACCATTTGCGTCATTTCTCGGAAAATTTGTTGTACTATTGTCGTAGTTCATATTGGAGTCACTATTTTTGCAATGATCCTGCAGGAAATTTGCATCACCGACAGGAACCTCTTTTGTTTCTGCGTCATTACTCACGTTTCTTCTTTTAGAAAATTTTGATTTTTTCATGACATTCCCGTTTTTGACGTTTCCTATCATTTTGGTAGTGAGATTGAGAGTGGTGAAGGGTGATGTTACCATATTTAACTTGACTCCACTGGGTTCAGTTGAGTCTTCCATTACCCCTTTCTTTTGTTTTAGCTTAGGTCCCTTTGCTTTCAACAGGGGATACGCTGGATATGTTGGAGCTCTAGACATGTGATTTTTTATAAACTGTTCATCGGAATATGATGAGGCAAGATTCTCACTACCAGCACTCCCACCTGCCAATCGGTAAATGACAAAGCTACCCCAACTAAGTTTCTCAAGAAAGATGACAATCTCATCTAGAATACGTCGTAACTCTTGAATTTCTGCAAGTAAATCTGATCTGTCCATCGCTGACAAGGCTAGAAGAAATTGTTGCAAATGTGCTTTGTCTTTTGGTCCAATGTACAGCAAAACTTTGAATATTTCTTGACAGCCTAGCGTAGCAGCATAAAAGTCTTGATATCCTCTCAAAATACAAAATAATATTTCTTGCAGTATTTCTCCCATACGTCCTTTACCATTGAATTTATTATACGTCTCTGCTGCTAAATCCACAACTTGTCGAAGTTTCATAACTGTGGCGTTGTTGAAAGTCATGTCGGGCAGCTTGATTCGTCCCTTGGAACTTTGTAAATCAAACGTGCGTATGTCCGAAGGATACCGAAGGAAATCTTCAGCACAGTAGAGTGCAATCGCTGTTTGATTAAGTCTATGCGCCGGAATGAATGCCTCTCGACATAAATTTGTAATGTTGAGAGCCACATGAGCTAGTTGTTTGTGATCTTCTGTTGGATTTAATTTCCTCACGCCACGAGCTAGTTGTTCATCATCAGCTACAATGTCGGAGAGACTTTCTTTCGCCTCCCGAAGTTCAAACAGGGATCGGTGCGCTGAGCGGAGAACGTTACTTAAATGACAATCCTTCATCACAGCAGATACCGAGGAATCTCCTTCTCCATTGCCCTGTTTCTCTTTTTGTACACCTTTCTTGTTTTTATTTCTCACATTTGTAGATTTTGCGGGCTTACTATTAATAGGTGGTCGGCCACGGACAACATCATCCTTTTTTGTAGGCTGAGAGTTTAGGAAAGATTTGAATGTAGCACCGCCTGATTTCTGTACGGTTGGGCTGTTAATTTTTGGCAAAGACGGGTTTAGTTCCGATTCCTCTGAGTTTGGCTCTTGGTTACGTGAAACTGAGGCTGCAAGCAGTGTTTCTGATAGAAGTTTGAACACCTCCTTTCTAAATAGTTAAATTTTTTGTAAGTTATCTTTAATTGGTAATTATTAGTACTTTATATCTTTTTTATGTTGGTAAATTCCAACTGTGTTGTATTCCATATAAACATGTAGAGACTACCTTGTTTCATTTGTGCTTGAGGTAAGTTGTTGTGAGGAACCTGAAGGAAATGTGTTCCGATTCATTGTACCGCACTTGTCGTTCAATGTTGTGCATACATAATAGATTTAAATGGCCAGATTAAGGCAAAAATGTACTAAACCAAGTATAATCATTGGTCTAAATGTTATAGATCCATAAGTCGGTATTTTACTGTACGCCAGTATGCTTTCTTGTTTTATTGGCTGCTAAAAATTTGAAAATGTTTATTTAGCAAACAATACAATAGTCTTTTCACTGTTCCCTAGGACGAAAAATTGTTATATATCTCTCTGGAAAAAAATTCTACACGTACATTTTTGTGCGACACATTTTTAGTCACAGAGACTGACAACTGTAGGTGGTGGTGGGTAAATGTAGTCTTTTCTACCAAAGTCACAACTTTCAAGGTCATAACTCTAATCAAAATTCAGTAGATTCCAAAAGATGACGAAAATTACCTTGATGGTTTCATTCATTCGATTTATTTACTTGTTATTTATGGAAATCTTTTAACAGAATGTACAGCTTTATAAATATTTTTAATATAAAAAATATGCTACTGCATCTGGGCCGTCAGAAGTTTCTGTTCATGTAGAGCAAAGTATACCGAGGCATTTTACGCAACTGTATCACTTGGTTTTTGGTTTGTGGTCGGGTTGTTTTTATTGTCATTGCCAGCTTTCTTTTTAACTTTCTTTGTAACCTTTCCCTTTGGTGGAACTAGATGGGGTCCAAACACTGCTCCAAATTGCTTTCTCCAAGCTACTGGGATGCGTGGTGCAGGTGTAAGTAATGTTGTTTGGCTTCTTAAATTACTTGTTGAGTCCTGCACCTGAGTACTTGAAACTGACCGCTTTGCCTCGTTTTTCAAGAGCTTTAGTAGATTAGCTCCAGCCGAATTCAGATAAATCAAGTGCAACGGCACTGGAAGGGGCACTGGTTACTTTTGACCCTGCAAAAATCTGGTTAACATTTTTCGACCTAACTTTTCTCTTTGGTAGTTTCTTCAATTTAGACGTCTCGGACAATGAGCGAGATAAGGGGTTTGATACGACAGTGTTAGTAGAACCACCTTGCTGCAAATCTATCTTAAATGGACTATCCACCTTTTTGGTCAACTTCTCCCTGTAGCCAACAGCAGTATGCGGGGGTCTCTTTTTCCGAGATTTTTCTTTTTTGGGTACAAGAACTGATTCTGATACCGTAACAGTGTTTGCTATTCGTTCTCGTTTATTGCCATTGCCGTTGACCTCAGGTTTTCCATCCTCTTTAAGCTTGAAAGGCCCTTCATAAAATTTATGCTGAAAGACGCTGTAATCAACTTGAATCCCATTCTCGTTCAAAGTTTCAACAGTTATATTTTGTCCTGAATACTTCATCCATGCGATCGAGGCTGCCCATCCCAGTCTTTCGAAAGAATATTGAATACTATCAAATGCACGACGAAGAGACTGTGCCTCCATCATAATATCGTTTTTCAAAACATGCCCAAGCGACATAACATATTCTTGAAGTGTCTCCTTTCCATAAATGTTTGGATAGAGAAGCACTCTAAAAACTTGGTTGGATAAGCATACCGCTTCTGTATAGTCCTTCACTGCTCTTGTGAAACTGTCAAAAACTTTTATGAATTGAGTATTATCTTTTCCCTCATCTTCTTTAAATCCTCGAAGCCACTTGGTAGCAGTGGAATGTAGCCACTCCAAACAAAGTTGGGATGCGTGATTAAAATTATAGTTGGGAATTTGAATTCGTCCACTGGTGGAAAAGTCGAGTAATTTTATGTCCTCAGGTTGACGGAGAAAATCTTCAGCTACGTGTAAGCCTACTGCAGTTTCGTAAATCCGTTTCGCAATAGTTTGAGCTTCGCCAATTAATGTTAGCAAGTGTCCTGTCATCACAGCCCTATCCGAGGGACTGTCAATTTTAGATTGAGTACTTTTTCCTCCTTCCTCACATGTCTTGTCAGGTTGTCTTCCTCCTAGATCGCAGCATAAAGCTTGTAATTCTTCTTTTGTGACATTCAATTTATAATTGCAATTTTGAGCGAGACGCAAGGCTCTGGTAAGAGCGCATGTCTTTTCAGAAAGCCCCAATGATGATTTTCCTAGGGTGCTACTTGCATCGGATATAATTCCATGCTTACTCATTACACTCGCCATTGCTGTTGCTGCTTTACGATATGGATTTGTTCGTATTGTTTCATCAAGTATTTCGAAGTATTCTCTGTATTACGGAGGAATAAATGTTGTAAAAAGTGAAAATTCGCATCACAGCAAAGCAATCATAGTAAGCGTAATTAGTTTGATTAGTTAATTATTGGTAACATTAGAATGCAAACATACTCTTTTTTAAATCTATCCGCATGAGACGGTGGAGCCATTTTCAATATATGAGCGTTTAATAAGCTTCCGAATCAAAGAAAAATTACAAAACTAAACCATCTAAATGAAGCAAAAGCGAGAATCAAAGAGATATCAAGTGACCAATTATTTACACAAGGATTTTATTTTTGTTTTACGTCATCAAGCTTATCAAACTCTTTATTTCAAGGCTTCGACTTCGCACGCAGATTCGTTTATCAAAAGCCGAATAGCATGGCAACTAGCAAACGTCTACTTTCAAACTGACACGGAGTCATACAGTCAATCTTAACACCACATTAGACATTAATGATGTGACGGTAGCTCATCCACAGGAAGGTTTTCGAAGGGGAAACCAGAATGTGCCAGAAATCTGATAAAAAAGTAAAAAAATTCGTTCCATAACTAATATGTTATTATAACTTTTTAAGTGTTGTTATAATTAGTATAATTACATATATTGACTGTATCGAATAAGACAGACATCATGTAGGTATTTGTTCAGTATGTACCAAATGTGTCGTTTTTACGAAATCAATTTATCAGGTGTTAATATTATTAATGTTTTTGCATTTCATGTAAGTTTTGGGTTGCGACATTACTTATGGAATCACGTTAAAAACCACTTCATCTCGAGTTGTACTCATGTATTCATTTACGGCAATTGTGCTTATAATAAATTAATAACTCATGAAGGCAAGGACATGGGGAAGTAGCGAAAGCATTGAAATGTCAAAGGAAAATACCAAAAAATTACATCTAAAAGTGTTTACATACGAAATTTGATCAAAATCGTCACATCTTCCTGGGATATAACATTTTTACTAAATGACATTTGATCCTACATGGTTCAAAATTTGGTTCATATACAGACAGCACCATAAGCTATGTATGTATATATATACAAAGTTTGGTCAGAATCGCCCCACTGATACCAGACATAGGCTGCGGAACAGGGGGATGAGGGGGTCAAATCCCCCCCTGAAATTTTATTTTAACATTACAGGATAGGAAACCTAATACATTACAGGATAGGGCTGACCCCCCCTCGAAATCCCTGTTCCGCAGCCACTGATACCAGATTTATACAGTGAGTACAACTTTAGGTCGGACACTGGAAAGTCACTCATGTTAAATCGAAAATTCGATGGCGATTATTTTGACCGATTTGGGGTCAATAATCTGGGTGCAGGTGCCCTAGGAGAACTCGACAGGGGCTTTTAGATGCACTTTGTTGCATTACGATCGGTTCGCACAATTTTGAGCTACGGCGCCCGGAATTCTGGCGGGTAGCAGTTTCCCCCGTTTAAATACCCCATTAACATAGCAACTACCACTTTTTCTTTAGGTTCAAACTTGTTTGCGGCGTAACTTTATAATGTGCAAACCGATCGTAATGCAACAAAGTGCATCTAAAAGCCCCCACTAAAAGCCCCCGCCGAGTTCTCCTAGGGCACCTGGACCCAGATTATTGACCCCAAATCGGTCAAAATAATCGCCTTCGAATTTTCGATTTAACATGGGTGACACTCCAGTGTCCGACCTAAAGTTGTACTCACTGTACTTATATAACCGTTGACCCCGTTGAACAACAGAGTCAAACGTCTGTCCACTTTCAGAGGGGGCCATACGCTACTTTATACAAACTGGTGAAAATCGCTCAACTGATACCAGAGATATGTCTATATGACCTTTGACCCCGCTGACTTAGGGATCGAATTTTTGCCCACTTACAACTGACCCTTTAAGGCATTTGTATACAAAGTTCAAAATCGCCTTACCGGTACGTGAATTAAGTTTTTTTTCTAAATGACCTTTGACCCCGTCAAACTACAGAGTCAAAATTCTGTACACATATGGAGGGGATCATATGGAACATGCTTACAAAATTTGAACCAGGTCGGATCATATAATTGGTTTCTGATATATATCGTCCAAAATTTTTAGCGTGTTTTAACGGTTTATAACTGACAGTTGACCTCAAAAATTGGCACTGTACACCTAGATTGCACAGTATATCGATTGGCTGGCAAAAGCAGAATTCCAAAATTCCTTCCCATTTTTGAGATCTCGTGCAAAAAACGGATGGACAGACGGACAGACAACGTGAAGTTATTAAGTGACTTCGTCTCTTAATAAAATACGATTCGATTCGATCAATAGTACTTACGCCTGGCCAAGAAATGAATAATTGAATGACCGTGCAAACTGTCCTTTATCTAAAACGTTCAGTGATTTCATCTCGTTTGGAGTAAAGAAAAAGTTGAATATTTCAAAATTTTCCTTAATTCTCGATGCCGTCGCACTTTTTGGCACCACCACAACTCCGTTTTGGATAGCATGGCGGAGCAATATTTGAGCCGGAGTTTTATCACATTTCTCAGCCATTTTCACTACTACCGGATCTTGCATCAGACTCAGGCATAATTTGCTCCCATTTAAAAACATGTCGTCACGTCCTGGTGAACCTTGAAAAACAAAACATGAACGTAATTTTGTTTTTCAATCCATTAATAATTTATAAGTTTGGTATTAAAGTTGTGAAATCGTAAACAAGAAAATGGTCACGTAAGCATAAACCCCACTTGTTTACTTCACGACGTTTGTTTCTAGCTTTTTAGGTTACTCACCTAAAGGACAAAATCCTGTCACTACAATTCCTTGCTCTTTGCAAAAATTTCTTAAATCCTTTTGCTGCCAATATGCGTGCAACTCTATTTGTAACACTGCCGGCTTAATTGTTGCAAAAGATAACAACGTTTCCAATTGCTCAAGTTTAAAATTACATACTCCAATGTTCTTGACATGCCCTTCAGCAACCAAATTTTCCATCTCCTTCCAGATCTCGGCAATTTCTACTTCGCAATTCACTGCCAACGTGCCATCGGCGTGATAGACTAAAAGCTCATCATCGCCACGATATTTTATACCGACAGGAAGCTGTATAAGATATAGATCCAGGTAAGAAAGTTTCAGGTTTTGCATGGAAAGAAGACAAAAGTGTTTCACTTTGCCTGGTTGCATGCCAGTTGGGGGAAGCTGCAAAACGATCAGATTAAAATGTTTTAGCACGTCTTTATGCATTCGCATACAAATGGGCTCATTGTTACAAAAATTATTCTGATTTTGCGTCAAGATTAATTGCAGGATCATTTGTAGTTCAACAATTTTTAAAGCAATATATTATTTTCAAAAGAACATCCAATGCCTTTAGAATGCAAACCTTTGATGTGATAAACAAATCTGATCTTGTCACTTTCTCGCCATCAATCCAATCATTTATCACGCTTCCAATCGTTTCCTCGTTGGCATGAAAAAAAGCTGTGTCGAAATGTCGATATCCTACTTCGAGGGCAGTGACAATAGCTGTCCTCAACTCATCGTCGAACATTCCCCATGTGCCAAAACCGATTATCGGGATTCTATCTCCATTCGAAAACTCTACCAAAGGTTTGACGCTGGAAGCCATGAAAGGAATACTTTAGTTGTTTTTCAAATAATCGTTACCACTGTCACGTATTATTTAGTAGAAACAGAAATCTTGAAACCGCTAATCACTTTGTTAGTTTTTTCACGCTTTGTCGTGTGAATACAATTGTTGAACTCCGTATGCATTGAGTTGTAGAGGAAGTAGCAATGTTTGTACATTTGGATGAAAGCGTCATACAGACGCTTTTTCTGTAGAAAAACTAAAGTATATGGCCAAAATATGTTTAAAAACAATGAAGATGAATAATTATCCTTGCATTTCACATAAAACGGAAACTTTTGACATGTCAAACACTAATCCATCCTCTGTTACACACTCCATCAACAGTTTCATTTTGTTTATGACAACTGTAAGAGGGGAATGATATTAGTTGTCACATATTGATATATAGGTAGTCTACCTACAGTCTACAACACTCTCGTTGTTTTGTGGAAAGTTAAACCGAAATTACCTGCATCGAACCGCGTGTTTATTTTCTTGCCATTTTGTTTTAGATGGATAGTAAGTAGATGAAATGAACAGGACGAGTTGCTAAAAAATTCATTATTTTGTCGGAGGAAATCGATGTTACATGAACTCATCGGTATACTTTTAGTACACTGATATAACTTATACTACACTCATAAAGCCCAACGGAACAAACAGACGGGTTGGGTAAAGATAGAAATGACGTTATCAGCAAAGAGAAACGAAATAATTGTAAGTTGGGCGTTTTGTTTTCCTGTTTTGGGTAGAAGAAGNAAAGATAGAAATGACGTTATCAGCAAAGAGAAACGAAATAATTGTAAGTTGGGCGTTTTGTTTTCCTGTTTTGGGTAGAAGAAGACTATCGGCAAAAATAAATCGTTCGCAAAATGAAGCCGTCAACGATTACGTACAGAAGAACGTCACTGTCATTTATTGTCAGCGTGTAGTACTACAGGAAGACTATATTGATTATTAGCCATTATAATTTTTGTTTCTAATTCGATCGACTATTCGACTTTATGGCAATTTGGAACAAAGCAAAGTGTAAAAGCCCAGGATTGAAGCGAATATAGCATAACCGAGCCTTTTGAGCCTTGTTGTAAATGCTTTGGTGTTAGTTATCTTTAAAATCGAAAAAAATGTTGTAATTTATACGGAGAAGATGTATATTACAGGGTTAGAAAACTACCACATTATGAAGCCACGGATAATCAGCGATGAAATATGACAATGACCGTCTTTTTCTAATAAAAACAGGTCACACACAGTCAGTCATGCCCAATGATAATCAAAACTGACATATCATTAGCAGACAAAGAGTAACGACCCTGTATAATTTAGAAATATGCCATCCATGTTAACATTCATTTCACATTCCGTCCAATTTTGACGCATCCAAGACATAAATTTACGTAAATTGACATTATGGAATTATGGAAATTACGGACTCGATACAATGTCGATTCGCCTACCCCTCCCCCCCAAAAAAAAAGTAGCAATAAAGTAAATTAAATAAATTGATAACCACACCAAAATTGTTTCGTTGTTCATTTTGCGGCAACATTGTTTTTATTTTGACGCCAGAAGATAACAATTTATCAATAGTACATAATATGATATACTAATTACATGTAAATTATAAGTATAAATGTATTTTCTTTGATAAAATGTTACTGGGACATGGCTTGCTGAATGCGGCTTCACGAACGTGTAGTGTATTTCATTCTTTTTGGTAATAATAACCTAGCGTTTCAGCATTAGTATCTCTATATTTCTTATTTATTTTTAATTGTTTGTGTTTAAGACTGTAAGAATGTATTTTCTGGATTCGTTGCTTTTCCACAATTTTGTTGAAATAAAGAACCTCGACAAGTTCCAGTAATTCGCTGTGTAAAGTGTTTCTTTTAAAAAAGATCTTCTCAAGTCTTTGTTTTGTACAACCTTTTTTATATATCAATGAATTAATTACAACATTAGCCTTCTAGTTTATTAGGATAACAGTGCAGGTGTACCTAAATGTACATAATATTGCACTAAATAATATATACCCAGGATGTGAAACTGGAATCATAGATAATATATTACATTTTAAATTTCTCCTAGAAAGTTAGATTTAACTTACAGTACATAATCTTAAATGACTAAAAATTCAACATTATTATGACACGGATGATAACATGTTAAATTATATATTTTTAAAATTATATTTGTACACTACTACACGCTTCTTGCAATCTGCGTGCAATTAAAGCGGTACAGGCAACGAGACAACACACAAAAAAGTGTTTTTCCGTTTATATAACTTATACTCCGCTCCGATACTTACTTATACTTATCTCGTAAATTGTCCGTCCTAATCCTATAGTCCAACTCTTTCCTTTTGTGTACCTCTAAAGTCTTCGTCTACAGTATATTGTACGGTTACACTTGAAGACAAGATTATAACATTGACATGGAATGTGTTCCAGTTCTAGCAAAATGAACTTCTTAAAATTGTAAAAGTAATACATTTTTTTATATTCAAGAAAAAAAACTGAACAATGACTAGACACGAAAATCACCAAATAAATTAGCATAGCACAAAATAATCAGATTATTAAAAACTCTTGAAAGCGACTTTGTCAAAAACGTTCTTAAAACTGCATATACAAATACATTGTGTCACCTTTCCAAATCTCCAACATAAGCAGGTACTTCCTAACGAAGAAAATTGGAAAGGGTTTTCGAAATTAAAAATTAAATTGTACATAGGTACTCATATTATTTAAATATTAAATGTTCAAAAAATATGTGACCAGTTGCGTGTTTATGTGAGTATCATTATTTATCCTTCAATTATATTTTTAGTAACGACCAAAACGTTGGCATTAGGAGAAAGTCGTCATTTTAAAATATTTAAGTCAGAAACATACATTCTACAAAGTCCGTTTTCTACGTTAAACGTACTGTAAGGATTAAACGAAACTTATTTAAACTTAAAACCTATATGGGTATTTATTAAACGTGTAGCTTGATAAAAAGCGCACAACAGTTGTTCGAAGTTCATATCCCTGTTAAATTGCGTGAAGCCTTAATATTTTGTATCCTTTCTTACATCTAACATCAAACGGCAGCAAGGCTGTCTTATAATCGAAGATCATACAGATTTTAGCACTTTTGATATGGTTATGATGAAAATAACTCTCAAAGAGTCTTGAATCCGTTGGTTAGCGTTTTGTGCAGCAAAATGTACACTCATTGAAGTCTGAAAGTATTATTCCTATTATAGACGTATGAACGGCAGCTTATTTTTGCGTTGGTATAAGTTGATGAACTATTTTAGGTCGGGTTGTGGGAGGTATGCAATATGCATGCAATATGAACATGTCTTTAGCCATGCTGTGTAATTATAAATCGCGTTATTAATGCACCTCCGCATTTTGTTTGCCATATAATACGTAGAAATGCTAAAAAAATTAAATAGGTCAGTCAGCATTCGAGTTCGAGTAATAATTAATAATGTACTATTATATTGTATTTCAAATATTGCTCATGTATGTACGTATGTTTATTTTACTGAAAACTGTAGGAACGTTTCGCCACACGCCATTGTTATATTGTATCAAAATCAATTCCTCTAACACTTCCCGTTTACTGCGTATCTACAAGGCATTTTTGGAATAAACTGACCCACCTTTATTTTAAAACAATGCACTAACGGTAAGATGTATTACTACGACATGGTTTTCCTTAAACGTTACTTGTCCTCTCCTCAGACCTGAAAAAATTAGCTATCTATATTGCACAATGGGGCTGATCATGCCACCTTCCCAGCTTAATGTCGATCAAGTTTAGCACTTTTAAAAGTATTTTGGTAGTTATTAAATGTAATACATAACCTATAAAAGTAAAGTACTTACACATAATATTTTGCGTTGTGACCGTTTTCTGTTGTAAAATACAAATATGCTCTTCATGATGTCTTCGAAGTTGTCTAAGGATGCGCTGGCTCAGCAGTTACTTATAATATAACGACAAGCGAACAATGCGTATTTATCAGTCATTTCCGTTTTTTCATTTTTGCCAGCGAAGCGGTTACAATGAATTATTTTTGGGGTACTGGGAAACGTTTAAGGTAATTGTACAGCTAATTTGAAAGTATTTTATCGTCATTGTCGTCTAGCTTTCCATCTAAACTTTCCATCTAACTAGAGTCAAACACGATTAGATACATAGTTTTCGGTTTGAGTGAGTAAATTAACGCAATTAATCAGTGTAGTGGTAGGCACTATACATATATGTAGTAATTTAAATAACCGAAAGCTTCATCAAAGCACATTTTGCATTGAAAGTTAAATTAAGTTAGTCTCTAACCATGCCTATTTAAGTGTTGATACTCAACATTTCTGTTGAAAAGGCGCTGATTCTAACATAATTGGAATGAATTATTATGAACAATGAACCCTTACTATGTATATATTTGTGAGTTCGGCAGTGGTATGTAGATTGTTTTGACAATAGTTTCGTTGCTAGTTTGAAATAGGAAATCATCATATTGCTGTCAGTTGGAAAGAAACACCTTAAAAGTTTCTTAGAAATTCGAACTTTCCGTAGTCTGACAAGTTTTTCCTCAGCTTTGGTGAAAACTCTGCCCGCGAAGAATTCCCGGCGGAATGAACATTTCTGTATGGTTGCATTGGCAATGTTCTGTCAATCACAGGTAAATCCATCGGATCTCTGCAGACCATTGCAATGGGAGAGAAACGAACACGAGGTGCTGGAGGATTGGAATGCTGTGAACTCATACTAGCTAAGGACGAGTCTTTGGCAGAGACATAACTACTATCCTCGCTTAAACTGCTGTCTGGCGGAGTTTCAACATTAGTCATTGTTCCTCCACCCCCACTGGACTCGCTACCCCAGTTGTAGCTGGTGGGACCTGGGGTGCGCGCAGAAGAAGAACTATAAGAATAATTGTACTTGCGAAGGCTTGAGCGAAGAGGTCGAGGAAGTTCAAGTGTAGCTGGGCGTTCTGTGACCAGTGCGGCGTTGCTCGATTGTTGATGTGACAAAGATGTCATTTTTGGAGTCAGCGATGCACGAAATTCATACCCATAGTCGTAGGAAGACCTAAAATTTATCGAATCTGAATTTAAAACACGCCTTTTTGCAGTGCATTAGTCATACTAATTCTCCTGTTGATAGAATTTATGGATTACCTTAATGTCGCAGAATTAACTGAAATTCCGGTTTCACTCTCAAAACCCGGATTCATCCCACCAAAAGATCCAGACGATGCATTGCTTAAATTTGAAGGTGTTCTCTGATGCGTATACATGCCTGGAACATGTTTTAGCGGTGTTCTCGGATTAGTACTAGCTGAACTACTAAGAGGGCTGTTTGGATTGGTATCTTGGAATGCCCCATGATATCCGGATTCGCCACTGCCGCTGCCAAGTCGAATATTGCCCATTGTATCCGAAAGGATATCCTCTCGTCCCTCAAACACATCTTCACTGGGACTAAATTCTTCAAACACATTGTTGCCGTATACAAGGGGATTATGGTATACATGATGCTGTTGTTGGTCAGAAATGAAAGGATTCGTTTTTTGACGAGACGAATTTAATCCGTGTGTGACAAGAGTACTAAAATAAGAACTTTCTGCTTCAATGGCTCGTTCACTAGGATTAGAGAGAGCTCTGCGGTGATGGTAAGGACTGCCAGTGATGAAACTAGCTGATGCTGAAATGGGAGCAGAGGGTTGGCGTGATAAATATGTAGCTGGTGGGTGGGGATGCTGCTGCATTTCTTCTGTTGAATAGTGATATCCCCCAGTCTCTTGTAAAAATGAACTAACTGAAACGATCTCCCCAGATTCATTCACAAAGTAGATCTGTAACGGACAAGTTGAGATTTATTTTAGTTAGTATTGGTAGACAGTGCTAATGTCACCATCACTTCATATATTTTTGACGATCCACTAGATCCATTCTAAAATTCCATTTATTACTTCCATTCCATTATTTTCCATTTTCCAAGCAGTAGTTACTATTTTAATTGAGATTGTTAGTGATTTGCTTCGTAAAAAATTAGTGCAAAATTAATACAACAGTTAGTAGGTAATAAGAAAAAAATAGAGAAACGAAATGAAGTATATTAATGAAATAAAATAAAACGAACTAAACGCACGTAAATTAGTGACAATAAAAATAAACAATAGATATTTATTCGTTGGTTCAGATATTTTAACGTTTCGACCGTACGATATATTCTAAAATATAAACGAACTAAACTAAAACAATACACAAAAGTCATGCAATTCTGAATATCGAATTTTTGTATACTATCATATAACGACGAAAAATATATCGAGGATTTTTTGTGGTTTTAAATCTTTTTGGCATTTTAGGTACATCGATACAAACTGTAAATTTTCACCATATAATAGTTACAGACTAGCACAAACACACTTTCATTTATGCAGTAATAAAACTTTTCTGACGTTGACAAAGAAGAGAGAAACTTCTTACAAATTAGTCAAATTAATATTTGACAAGCTAATAAGAAACTTAACTCATGGATGTCCCTACTCGCCCCTGTGGTGAAAGGTGACATACCATATAATATTATTACTAACCCAATAGCTCTGCCCTTTCTATATTTCAATAACTGCAACTTCATGTCAAGAGACATTTTTATTAAACTTTGTCCTAAAATGCTTCCAGGAGTAACTCTTATAAAACATCTTTACAAAACTCGACAACTACATGTTTATTACTATGCAATATCATTAAAAGTAAAGTCTTTCTTCTGTCTTTGGACATGTATGTTTAAATGTCATTTCTAAAATGTCGGAGAAATTATTAAATATAAATAGGGTTTAAATATAAATGGGAATAGAGTCGTCAGAATAGTTTGTATGTACATTTCCATACTCCCACCAGTTAGACCCTTTGTGGGCGCACTTGCTTCCATGTAAAGTTACCTATCTCATCAAGGAGATAGATATTGTTCCTAAATTGCAAATAGACAAAATTGTTCACTCATCCAACCTACGATAACCTATATTTTTTCCATTTCTAGTGCTTTGTTGACTGCCTCGCTTTTTGTTCTTGTGTTGTCCCGCAGCAGTTTCGACGATGGGTAAAATTCGATGTTGTCCTTTAGCCAAGCCCTGATGGGACTTTGGTTTACTGCCACTTGATGACGAGGACTGAAATTGGATATTCTGTACGGAAGTAACGTTGGTTTAAAAATGACTGGGAATGGAAGGAAAGGAGAAAGAAAGGCGCGTATAGGAAGGAACCAAGTTTCCCGTTTAAAGTAGTAGTATATGAGCAGCATTTTGAATAACGGCTTCGTATCATTTTTATTTACAGAGTTATCTCACATATCCCCAAATGCATAAACATCTTACCTCTGAATCATGGCTATTCACTGGTGAGTATTTTCTATGTGTCGGTGTAGTGAGTGCGGAACGACTCGGAGTGCTCGTTGCGCTAGTGTTACGACGATCGTGATGATGGTGAGCAACTCCGTTTGTGGCAATGGAAGAAATGGGTTTATTCGGAATGTTCAAATATTTGCTGCTGTCGTTTCTAGTAATGTCACCGACACCATCAGTTTTTGGCATGGGACTCCAAGGGGATGGTCGATACTCGTGGTGAGCATGTCCGTGATATGTACTATGTATATTCTCAAGTTTCCCCGATCCCATTAGAGCAGCAGGAGCCGAACTTTGTGTCAATGCTTCGGTGTTAATATCGGAGTCTGAGTCGCCAAACCCATTGTTTTGGAATCCTTTTAAGAACACAATTTGACGTGGTCCAGAGTCCACTTCCTCCACCACCGCTCTAAGAAATGGACGAAAAATGGTTTTGCATATCATTCTATTTCCACTTAAAAACTGTAAGGGTAAAGACAAAACTATTGCAACTTAGCACATTCAGGTCATTACCTGTTAGTTTGAGCGTTAGACGAGCGTTTTCTAATATCAAACCCAGCTGCGATTTGTGCCAACAAAGCAGCTGCATTATATAGAACTTGCTGAACTGGACTAAGCTTTTTGCCTCGACGTGTGTCCGAGTTTCCACCGCTCGGATTAGGAAGTGGAATTAAAGGCACACTACCAACTACGCGTTCACTGTCAAAAGATTCTGTAAAAATAACGATACTCCTATATTAGCATTTACAATCAAGCACTGTAGCTATAAGCTATAAGATAAGAAAATAACTACTTGGCCAAATGAATGTTTATTTTGCAACCTGAATGTGAAGGTCCTCCACTGGACACTGACAAGGACTTTTGAGTTTTATCGAGGTTCGGTGCACTTTTACTCCAACGTTTAGGAGATTCTACTTTAGTGATGATTTTCCCACGTTCCTTTTGATGTATCGAGCTGGGACCCCAAGTTTTACCCTTAGTTCCATCCAACGGCACTAAAAAGTCATGTAAATGTTGTCATTTTAATCCACCAGTAACGTAACTCATACCTAATAATCATTTGTTCGTAATTTCCTTTCACAAAAATAGTATACGTTGCTTACAAAAAAACGTGCGAGGGAGAGGCGACCCAGGGGGTGTTTCGGGGCTGGAAAAACTCCTCAAACCTTTGTTGCGTTCAGCGGGTTGTACGGTAAGCGTATGACGGAAATCTAAATAAATATTCGTACCATGGTATTAATTAATTTTTTCTCCTATGCATCATACAAGCAAGTTGTCAGCATTCTCATTTAATAACTGGAAGTTTTTGTCCAAGCAGAACACGTATGGATCCCAATTTTCAAATATAAAATGATCACTGAGAAAAATTGTTTACCCAATGGACTGCTAATGATTTGAGATGCTTCCTTTTTGCCTAATGCCTTATGTCGAAACTTTCCCTTTCTCTTTTTAGGCGTGGGCTTGGGTGTCGGTTGTGCCGTCTGCTGTAAAAGTGCTAAGATTAATTCTCTCTTCATAACATCATTCTCCCTCTGAGCTATGGCGTGTTCACGTTGTTTCAAAAGCTCTTCTTTCTTTTGTTGCTGCTGATCTTGAATCTCTTGTATCATCGCCTTCTTCTTCAGCTCTTCTTCAAGGCTTAAAAGTTCCTGAAAGGGATACAACAAAGAACACGATCAGCTTAGTACGTATACACTTTTGTACAATCGATCCGAGAATGTGAAAACACTATAATATCTAGCAACGTAAGCAACTTTCCCCTCATTTATACTTCTTCGTCATCATTACAAAACCCAGTTTTAGGGAACAAAGCCGTTTTGCAAGGGGAAGGGAAGTGAAAGCATTTTTTACTATGAAACTGATTAGATGATATAATCAGAGGGAGAGAGAGCGCAACAGCTGCCAAGTTATTGCGTTTTCCCTTGTGCTCATATTTTAAACGATAACCGTAAAAGATAGGTAGACAACTGCAAACACACGTACCTTCTCTTTCATTTGTATTTCACGAAGCATATCTCCAATTTCTAGCTTCCACGTCTCTTGCATTGAGTAGAACTTCTCTTGACAGATAG
>JAHZNB010006193.1:0-16373 GCA_027744295.1 Callyntrura guangdongensis
AATCAATACAATATATACGTATCGATGAGTAATAATAATACTAACAAACATGTTCGGGCTTGAGTGTTTCTAGCTTTCTCAAGTTCATCGTGCTAAATCGTACACTCCCAATCAGTATTTAGGGGCGCATATTCATGAGTCATGTGAGTATGAACAGGAAAGACAAGGTAGTAGAAGTTCAAAAATACCGTCATTGAACTAATTGTAGTACGTGTGTAAAGAGATTATTGCGTGATGATAATTGGCTGCATTAAAAGGTGGTCAGACGTAAATATCGTACTTGTTTAGTTTTTTTCCAGAACCTACATATTCGTTTAAATTTCTTTCGAACTGAATTTGTAACTTGGCGTAGTTTTCAGTTCAAAACTGGCTTATATATTTTTCTCAAATATAGCAACCTCCTGTCTACGGCCGTTCACGTTATAACTGCATTGTTCCCACCGTGTTTTTAATTAAACCAAAATTTAGTTAACCAGTGACCTTTCATTGAACGCCTAAATGCCTCGCGGTCGAGATAGAGATGCCGAGATTTGGCTCCACGGATTCGCTGTTCCTGATGCTTTTGCTGCTTACGATATTTTTTCGACTTTTCGCTCACACTTTCTCCAGTGTTGCTAGGTCTAACCTTAGTAGTTCCATTTCCTGTTAAAAATGCTTCTTTCGCCTTCATTTTCACGTAACGCTCACTATCACTATCCTCTCTGGTGTTTCTACCAGATGTTGAGGATTTTCCTGGTAGAAGTGGACCATCCGCTATTGCAACCTGGTATGAAGTTCGTTTAATCATTTTAGGAATGTCACAGTCTGCTGGAAGGCAGCCGTTCATTTCAAATTTACTTGCCGCAAAAAACGCGTCAAATCACACTACATTTTTTGATGATTAATTACTCTGTAATTAGAGCCCTGTTACTTGCACTCTGTGCTACTACTGTAGCACACCTACATAATTACAACAAAACAAACTAAAGGAAAATTTCCGGGAACTTGATCTGGATGAGACACAGTTACATGAACAAACCGGACGGACAAATTAACTACTTCACTTCACTCTTTACAGTTTTACCGTCCCATTTTTATTATCGATATCATTTTAACACATAGAAGTGCTACCTGAATGATTACAGAACATATACAGCAGTATACTTTTTTATATATTTAAAATGTAATGTTGGAACATGCAAAAGTAAACACATGCAAACCAGAGAAAGTATAGTACGCATTGTGTAATAATATGATTGAGTGGTAGTAGTGACAAGGGACCCGTGCATGCTCATAAAGGGACAAATTTTCTGTTATGAATATCCCATCATAACCCGAGAAATTTTACCATCATTAAAAATATAACATGGAAGGTATACATTATTTTGTACCCAGATACAATACCTATATCATATCTTTGTTTATTGGTTTTTGTCGTGCCAGTAAATATAGGATTTGTAACGTGTTATGCCCATGGAATGCAAGACTATTTCACTATGCATACCACCATTTACTGGCCACAACAACCGGGCATCTCTCGTTTCTCGTATGACCTACACAGAGAAATTATATACGTTTTGAATGCATTAAAAGTCACAAAGTAACCTTATAGTTTAGTTTTACACACACATTGTCACATCTATTTAGTATGTAACCAAGTTCTTTGTCTGCACTCTTTTTAACATAATCCAATGCAGAGTACTTTGTGGACGACAGCCAAAATGTTATTATCAAGTGGTGTATGATCAATGATAAGATAAAGAGAAAATGCTGCTTGCTTCAAAAATGCGTTGGTACATTCTATTAGTCACTACTGGAACGAACGGTCAAAGTCAACAGAAGAAAAAAACATTATATCAAGTAGTGTATGATCAATGATAAGATAAAGAGAAAATGCTGCTTGCTTCAAAAATGCGTTGGTACATTCTATTAGTCACTACTGGAACGAACGGTCAAAGTCAACAGAAGAAAAAAACATTTTTTTGGAACACATTCTACATTTACCCAAGCCCTGTAAAAAATCATTAAACGACACAGCAAATCAGTATTCATAACTGTGTTTAGTGTCTCACTAGCCGTCTTTGACATGGTGTAAGGTGTATCTACATTATATACAAACGACGGTAACAAACAATAGGTAACTTAGCTTACATGTTCTGACAATATAATATTTTGTAAACAACCTATCAAGGAAAAGCATCGTTGGTCTACTTATTTATTAAGTACCTAAGTATTTATATAGATTGTTCAAACGAAGATAAATTACCATATCGTAATATCATGTACATAAGAGTAATATGAAGGTCACCCGTCCCGTCACCTGACAGTTATCAAAAACTGATTATTTTGCATTCCAATTCATTCACAGCTGGAATTTTATTGTGAGGTGTAAAAACAACTACACTGCACAAAATATTAATTGAACTTTCTGCTGTCAAACATAAATATGCATTAAATTTCTAAATTCTAAGTAACAAAAGCACCTAAAATAAAAATCCTAGAATTGGGCATGAAAAAAGATGGATTTAGAGGGGATATGGAATACAATTTGTCAAGACGTTTTACCTTTACTACGTGGGAATTGTGCAGTAATGGTTACACAGTCATAAGTTACATCCCTTTCTATACGTGGTCTACCCATGCAGGCGTAACAAGTTAAATAAATTCTTTTGTTGCGTGTGTGCTCATACATGCGTGAGTTCATTAGCACGCGTAACAGCAACAACTTTCACCTTCTAACATTTTGACTTCAGTTGTGCGTTTTACTGCGTTAGTTTTGGCTGCCATAACTTGATCCCGGTTTATTTCAAGATCTTTAGCTGCTGCTAAGAGATGTGTGAGAATTCTTGGCGAGCTTTGTTTCTGTGAATGCTTTCTTTCTTACCCACTCGGCACACCACTAATACCACGTTTAGCCTCATAGTTTGGTTGTAAAACTCAAAACGTGGCTATAAAGAGTCTCTTACGCCTGGTTTAGAGAAAGAATTCTGCATAATATGCATGATTAGGGGTTCCTGTGGTTAGAAACAACATTTTACCACAAGATTTATAAACTTCTCTATAATTCTTGAAGAAAATGCAATTGTATACGTCCCATTCGATATAATGACAAAACAAGTTAGTGTAGTTTTATAGTAGACATACAATATGTACAATGTACGAGCCAAAAACTCCAAGTTCCGTTTTTACCCCGAACAGAACCACCACCCCTCCAAGCACTTTTGACAGGTTTGCTGTTTGTTACTACGTTATTGTTCAAAATATAGGGTTATTGACTGGAGTTGAAACATCGAGAGCGGGACTGTATAGGCTGGCTTTTGGCTACCTACATTTCTTTTATGTTCATGTCCACAGTCCGCACTGGGTTATTAAAATGACTTGTATTGCTAATAAAAACTTTGTTCGTCCTCTCACAACCATCAACTATGCGTCCGGTTCATGTTCATGAACATCTTCCGTGTTCATTAAAAACAATTCGTCCTTCTTTTAATGTTTCTTATTTGGCCACTTCACTGTTCACTACTTCTTCAAAATGGCTATAAAAATTAGACTTGTATTACCAGTCCTACTGCTTTATGGATTACGTACTGTGTACATAAAGGCATGTTCCACGAATCTCTGATGGGCGTGTTTATTTTACTTGGCTCTTGGTTATACCTACTTACTACATATACCGTTTTTTTTATACAAAAGGCACCAAGAAAAACATAATATTTCCTCTTTTTCCTTAGGAAAGAAACAAAAAGAAAGCTTGGAAGATTACTTACATTTTACCGGTTACTACTCTGAAAAAGACTTGAGTAAAAAAAATCCGGCTCGGTTCATCGTGTGTGCATATATGGTAAACTCCCGGCGGAAAGGCTAAAACAAAATTGCGGCTCTTTTTTTAACGGAACTGGACCCCCGGATTAGCTACAGATTCCGGTACAAGGAGAAAGTAATCAATATGACCGCCACCACACTGATCCGAATCAATAAGGTTTTACAAGCGAAGCAGTAGCAAAAGGATCACTGACAACGACTGAACTATTTACTCAGAAGGGCAAATTCTAGCACGTCTGAAAAGGAGAAAGTCATTTTTTTCAATACAGGATAAAATGAAATGGAAAGTAAGTTAGCTTTTCTTGTATTTCTACTTTTTATTTTCATTTTAAAACTCATATAATGTGCTTGTTTGATGCTAGTATTTCCCCAGTTGAATTCATTTCAGATAAGTTGAAAAATGTAGGCGAAATTGGATGTAAAACCAAAGTTTAGAAAGTGAAAGGAATTTTCATCTCTCTACCTTTGCAACTAGCAAAGCGAAAGAAACAAATAACTGCAATGTTTCAATTTTGGTGCAGACATTTAAAGTGTGTGCATAAGTATGTATGAAGTGCCTACCCGTACAGTACGTATATTATATTATGTAGCATGATGTTTCTCAAAGGAGCTTTTCATCATGATGAGAGAAACATTCCCAGGGAACACACACACACACACACACACACACACACACACACTATACAACCTCGAGAAAAGTGATAGTTCTCAAAGAGGATGAGTGAATGGAGAGGACGTCTTGCAACCGCAGCAGTTGTCCGTTTGTAACATCGTGTTCAACATCTTATAACTGACAGTACAAGTACCTATGATAATGTGCTATTTTACTGTGTGGACACATGTGTGGCTGAAAAGACGACAGAACGAAGTAGACACGCGACACAAAATGGATTAGATGGAGAAAATTGGTTTTCTCTCATGCACCATGTTGATACGTGGTAAAGAAAGGAGATGAGAGTATATAAGGCAAGATGTGTCATTTTATAGAGATTTTTCGTATTCTCAACTCCCCCGTGAAGTAAAAATAATGCTGCTGTTGTATAGAGGTTACACACGTACAAACGTTATGCAATCTTATAAATAGAGAAATACTACACTAACAAAAGTTATATATTAAAGTTGTTCGTGTTCTTTTTCTTTTTTCAGGCATAGAAAAAGACAAAGCGTAAATGTCCGGAAAGATGACATCCGAAAATTTGACATAGTCAAGTGAAATCGCCTTACTGAGTGAATATAAATGATGAAAAAGTTGGAAACGGAATATCGTTTTTTATGATGATGGAATATGAAATAAATCAACCGGTAGATGACGGAACACACATAATGTATCATCGTTTATTGTTGTTAAGGCATGAGTAAACTGTATTTCTGTAAAGCATTATGTATTGCGTTGAAAAATATGTTGATATGATAATCAATCACGAAAGTTTATGTGCTGATACATGTTAAGTTAACAAATTACAAGCATTTCTTAAATCCATTCAGACTGAGGACTATACAAACATAATAATTCGACCATCATACTTACCCTGAGTATCCACAATCTGTGCCATTTTAAATTTCGCTGTTGTTATTGTTGTTGTAGTTCAGGATTTTTTGAATGTTACGTCGGTCTTTATTTCCAAGCTTATACTCTGCCTGTTGAATAGCGTTTACCACAATTACTTGCAAACGTGTCGCTTATTCTTTAAACGTCGCTATTCAAAAAAGGTAATAATATCTGCCTCTGTATTTAGGTTGTATTTCTGCAAGAGATAGTGTTGCGATTACACAAGCTGTCACAATAAGACAATCAAATAAATCGGTTTTTTCCCTCTTCGAACCGACTGACTGGGTGGTCACACAAAAAGACAAAAAATAATCCTTTCCATGAAAGGTATTCACAAACCCAGCACGGCAAAAAAAGAATCCAGCAAAGTTGTCTGGGTATTTGCTAAAGTTTCCTTCTGAAAAGAAAATACCCGCCACTGACAAACCTAATCTGTACACTGCTGAACGCCTTGCCTATTTCATGTCTCGCATACTAAACAAAGTCTATTTTACGAAAACGACCAGAAAGGTTGCGATGAACCAGCTAGCTAACTATTGGGAGTTAGCTATTTCTCTACAAAAAATCTCCGACGAATGTACAGAGTTTTAAACGGAAACGTTTGCTTTTACTTTACTACATACGCAATGTCTTCACTTCGTTGATCGATATAATTATACCGCAATCGCTTTATCAATACCACTCAAATTCCTTTTGCATTAATTTTTACCACTCCACTTCCTGCATTTAGGGCGGCTTTTTATGGTCTTTTTCGTTTTCTCATCAAAAGAGAAACACGCACATAACTGCTTCGACAAGCGGCTCTCTTTTCAGTCCTGTCAATACGCTTTGATGTGCTTCCGTTAAGTAGAAAGTCACATTTACACCTTTTGGCAATTTCACAAGAAAACGAGAAACCCTATGAAATCTCTCCCAAGCATTGAAATATACTTTCGCAGTATCGCAGTTTCTCACAACGGGCTGTTCCTAAAGTGTTCAAGAAAAGAAGGGTGACAGACAATTTTGATCCTGCACGCTACGCATTCAAAAGCAACTTTCAGTTTCCTGTAACATGAACGGAGTAAGATTTGGGAAACGCACACCACTAGCACTCAACTGAGCTCACTATCAGCAAGAAAGAGCAGTGTAGCATCTCTCGCATCTCAAATACCAAGATTAATCACTACCACACACAACCCAGAGAGCGAAGAAGACGCGATGAGTGATGACGGCTCTTGGCTAAATCTTGAGTTTTGGTCTGCACATGCCACTACTTGAAAGAAGATTTTGTGGTTTTGACGCTGGTTAATGGCGTGAACGAGTGTTCTTGTCGCTGGCTGTTAGGTTCTGAAACCAATAAAGAGGATCGTTAAATCATTAAATGTCAGTTACAAAAAACACATGCACGAATGCATATGCCTACATACATAATATTGGCACACAAACATCCATTTATATCATAACAGTGTTGAACAATTTTACAGTTTAGTTCATTCAACAACAGCTTTCAAACATTTTCTTAAAAGTGGAACTGCAATTGATACTTTAATCAACAGAGAATCTATAAAAACTGCTTTAATGAGTTTATTCCGGTAAAGCTTAAATAGTGCCTGTGGAGTGCCTATGTCATCATGCCGTAAAAGTTAAACTATTACAGCTCATAAGTAGGTATATCTCCATGCTCTTATGATACTACCTACCTAGAGACAAACATTTTGTTACACACCAACCGTGTCATATAGGGCAATAAGTAATAAAGCTGAGGAATGCCGACGAGTAGTAAATAATTTTATATATCTTCGTGTGCCATAATGAAATCATGTTGATTAAGATTACTAAAGTATTCAGTTGACACAAACAAAATAGCACACACACGATCGTTTTATACTGGACTAAATAGGTAGAGGGCAAAACGAGTCATCTAATCAAGTAATGAATGAGAAAACATCCATGGAATAACCTTTCCATGCATAAGGCGTATTCGGTAAATTCAAATACTTAAACGCAAATGCAACTGTTTTAACCTCTGATGCGTTGACACTTGACAGAAAAGACAGTATTTAGATTACACACGCATAAATTGGCTAGACTTTTTTTTCCATAGTAAAAATGGAAGTGAGAAATTTATTGTCGCTTTTGTTCTAGTTATGGTGCCACCACTGTAAGTGAATAGTGAAACGATAGAATACACAGCATGCATTTGGATGGAGCCCTCTCAGACATTGACATTTTCTATAAAAACAACTTCTGACTTTCTCTCAAACTTACAAAATTTTTCAGATGTCTCCCGATGACAGCGAATTCGAAAGAAAAGGAGAAAATGTGAGTTTGGTTAGCTTCTAATATTAATATTTGGAAATCTGCAGAAAATCAATAACGATTTTAGTTAGACTTTCTACGACGAAACAAGCTATTCATTCTACCTTTCTATCGTCTCTTCTACCACTGCTATCTTACTCATTTGAATTTGGTAGTTAAATCTACTGGATGACCCTTATCAACATGTTTCATGCATCATATACTTCAATCGGAGCGCAACATGGTCATCAGATAATTATTATTTCATAGAAACTGCTGTTGTCGCTGCTAATAACGAATGTATTAAGATGAGATCATCATATCCAGCACAGGGTTCATAATCCACCATTCTGTGTGAAGTGTGTTCAGGAGTGGTAAAAATAACAAATTAAAAAGAGCTGCTTTTAAATCGTATTTTGAAGCACATTGCTAACTCTCGCGTCTGTTTTGTAAAATTGTAAAAATGCTGACAACATTCTATCATGTTGGTCTCGGTACTTACTACAGCATATAGTCAGCCAGACTCAGTTCCATTTTCCATTTCCAACAAAATTGTGTTTATTTAGGGGTGTGGGCATGGCTTTGAATGCTAATAATATAACCTGTTCGTATTTACCTAAAAACAATATGAATCTCCTTGTTCATGTCATGTTACAACAAAATTTTGAAAAGAAACAAAAGTTTCTGCTGATGGGATTTTTTTGTGACTGAAAAAATTGTTAAATTATTCATAAACGTGATGATGGCAAAAGGAGTTTTGCTGATGTTGCTCAAGTTTCTACTGCCACTGGATCTCTGAATGTTGGCTACATATCCTCCATGACATTTTCTAACATGACGAGTATAATGTTTACGGAAAATTGCAAAAAGAGCGTTTTTACTGTTCATTACTTTTCACATCTCTCGGCTCTCGAGGATATATTTTGGTTTGCATTAATACTGCATATGGTTCACTGCCTGGGGATTGTGAAGTTTTTCTTTAGTCCTATTGTCTGGTAAGTAGTGCATAGTGCAGTCTCGCTGGCTCTCTGTGAGTGTAAACGAGCAAGATCCGAGACACGTTTTTTATCGCCTGCTATAACAATCATAATGTTACGACTTCGCATCTGCATGCAACTTTTAAAAAACTGAGTTGATAAATGAAAGAGTCCGCATAATTTTATTTTTTTAAACAGTACTACCATCAGTTGTTGTTATTTCATGAGGTATAATAGATGTGCACACGAATAAAAACTTAAATCACCATTTCTGTTAGCATGTATATTTTACCGTCAAACAAGGACGGCATGACAAATCTTACCATATACGACGAGTAACGAGATTTGTAAACTCAACTGTGCAAGTGCTATATACTAATATGTAATGGAAACTGGTAAATTAGAGTTAATATAAACTGGAGACATTTTTTAGGTTGAGCAGCCGATTTGAATGAAAATTTTAGTGCTGTACAAATACACAATTCCTTTCTGCCGTTCGCAATAATAATTTAGTATACAAGGACGACAAAACGTTGTTCAGTAGTAAGTAGCGAGTTTGGGATAAATTGCGCCGACAACGAATATGCCGGTTGGAATGGCAAAGACATTAAACTTATATGGAAAAGGTCATAATTAGGCTTACTGACAGTGGAAAATGGATCTTTACTGTTCCGTGTCCATCCTGCTGCAAATAAATCCTTGTTACCCCGTTTACCGAGACTGCTAAATACTAACTCAATGTTATACATACAATCCATTCTATGGGCTGAATTTTAGAATTCTCACCTTTTGTTGCAACCGTTGCTTGTTGATTGCTGAGACACGAAAATAACCAAACAAGTAAAAAAGCACTATCATGAATCTACCTTTTTTTAACAAATCACATCACAACTATAGGGACTATAATCACTGGCTTTTGTATTCGTATGTATTCACTGCTTCTCACGTCATGTCAATCTCTTTTTTGCTTCTCACGTCAAAATTCGTACCTATATCAGCACACGATGTTGTCCAATTTTAGCCTTTAGATTAAAACTTTTAGATAGAACGGTTGGTGTTTTTGGAAGTATGTGGTCCACTACACAATGCCCCAACCCCCAACAACAATTCTGTGAAAATCAGATGAACAATAGGCACTTCAAACTACTTGCTCGTGAACTAAATATCTAAAACAGTATAACATTTGGCCTAATAACATATTCACAGGAAAATTTCCAACGTATGCACAATAATTGTACCTATCATCTACCTATTTGTAACCTTGTGTGTACAAGTTTTCCTGCATTAGTGACTGGTGACTGGGATTGGTAGAGGGACATTTTATGTAGCTCAACAATTTTTCCACATTTCTTTTCAATTTTATTCGTCAAGGATGGCAACATGGCAAGTGGATTAAACTACGTCATACCTTTAAATAAACTGGTAGGTACAGTAGAGGGATGAAAACAAGCATGTTTCTACCAAATCAAAATCATTGTAAGATGGTGAATGCAAATGGTGCACGGTTCATATACTATTTCAAATCATGATGTGTTTTATAACAAGAATCAAGGATTTTATTTCAGGATCTTGCCAACAAACAAACAAGTACTGGTAAACGTGTCCAATGAATAAACTAAACACTCGAGGACATAAAATTGAGCATTTCAAGATATACCTAGACGATTCTTTTTATCGTTCTTGCTGGTGTTATGCCTACATGTAGGATTTTTTTTTCGCAGATGTGCACATTTTTTTGCGTAAAAGAACAGACAACAGGCAAGATCATAAAGTCAAGTTTGAACTCATGCACGCATTCTCTTCCCCATGTCGTCCTCTCCATTTATTTATCATTGTATATTACCCTTTTAGTAGTAATGGGTTAAATAATATCTTACAAAAAAGGTAGAGAGAGTGTGTGTATTCTATGCGACGTGACGTGGGAGTGTAATAATAATCATGAGACAATGCGACCACCGTCGCTTAAACAACTTTTGCTTACTATACAACAATATCAGCGAAGAGAATGGATAAATGCTAAAAAAAATTCAAAATATAAAATGAAATTCTTTTCATACCTTTTCAGTTTAAGCTTATCTCCTTTCTAACGCAGCCCAACAGTAAGTGACTGACATGCGGTTATATATTACTGCTGCGTGTACCTGCAAAACAACAGCGTATAAGTAATGCGGTGCAATATTGTTCCTCTACCTTGGCTTTGCTCTTCCTTTTATTCTACTGCTGTCAATTTCGTAAAGAGAATCGCACACGCTCCGTACTCCCTACATTATTGCGTGTTGGTGTGATACAAAATGGATTTTCAAAGATGTTCTTGCCCCTTCTTCTGCGGCCTGTTCTGTATGCAAACACAGACGATAGCGGCATCACCACCTCAATACTAACTCTTTTTACAGCAGCACCTATCTTTTTTGCACATGTAATAATGTGTTTGCCAACAAACAACCCAGCCACATTCCTATACACATCATCACAAGTCGTAGACTTGTATTTTTTTCACACAGATATACCTACATTTATAAGAGCGTGCATATACGCAGGCAAAAGCTTGCAAGAGAAAAAAGGTATAACAACCACCACCACCGCAATTTAATACTTACCATTTTGCCGTGATCGTCATCATCATCCCTTTCGCATACTTACATTTTAGCATAGAGGATGCGTTTTTGCTGATGTAGAATAAAAAAAGTAATGGATTGTCGATTTTATGGACTATAATATTATAGCTCTCCTGCTATGCCACCGCTGTGGAGCATAGCATACTAGAAGCATTTTACCACTGCAGTTGTGTGTACACGCTGTACTATTTCCATAATGTAAAGTGGTTTTTCGGGTTCGTTAAGTTTGTGTGGCTGGATATGATGATGACGGTGATGGGAATCGTAACTTGGCTGGGTAAAATCATTCGTATATTATGATGATGGTACTTGGTACTTCTAGTGGTAGTTACACACATTCGCTGGGAGAAATAAATAAATAAATAAGAATATCCATGAGCATACAGAGACAGCACCACAATAACTTCAAATCACTTTTATGTCTTAAGGAGCCTGATCATGATATGACGATGATGTAGACAGTGATGATGATGATGATGATAATGATGAAGGCAAAATGAGAGGAGGTTTGTGTTCTTGATAGAATAACAATGCGGCTAATATTGGTCTTCTTGCTTTCATTTGCTGCTACTTACTACTTTTTTTGCTAGACATTTTACTTGGCGTGGGTTCGCCCAACGGCAACAGTATCGTCATCATTATTATCATCAGGCAGCAGGAAAGAAGAAAGATGTTGATAACAAGATGATGTATTATGAGGAAATAGAAAGAGAGATAGAGAGAGACAGGGCTTCGTGCGTGTGCTTACTGGATAGAGTATTAAACAGTTCTATAATCTGACGTGACTATTACTACTCCAGTATGACGGACTCTGGTAAGTTGTTGTAATAATTTTTTTATGTGAGTATATATAAAAGTTTTTGTAAGGAAGGTATGTACCGGATAGATATGTTCACTTTACACGTCACCACCTTAATACAATGCTGCTCGAGATACACAGCCAGCCGGTTTTTACTTAATTAGTGTTGTACTTATATTTTAATGTACTACTATCATTCTCTGATGTCATTACTGGAACTCCTCATGAAAAAATGGAAGCAAAGTAGGCGTACGTACGTACGTAGGGATTAGAGTACGTTCAAGTAGTTAGCACATTTTCTAGTAATTCGTTGAATTTTTTTATAACGCAACGCAGTGTGCACTTGAAAGGAAACTGTCTGGCATAGTATTTTGGTAGAAAATCCAGAATCTGACACCGAAAAGTGAGAAAGTCTAAATGATAATAATCCTGTCTTACACCAATTTATATAACACCGAACACGATGATGGTCAGGTTTTCAGTTATATATAGTGGTAGTCACTTAAAACCATTTTAAGACCGTGGCACAAACAGGTAATTCTGAATGACTTAATTCAGTCACTTCAGCAAATGGATACGAGGTGGAAGATACAGTGGAAATGATAATAGATGAAAATAACCTTTGTCCCTGGAGTAAGGAAAAATGATGTTTTTTTCACGTTTCTTTTCTACACACACTTTTTTTCTAGTGTTACCTTTTCCTCGCCCGCATCACAGGAAACAGCTACAGACTTAATTTTCCCTGTTTCTGCTTTCCTTTTCTAGCTGTCTGCCCCTGTCCATGTCTGTCTCTACTTCCTGATGGGATATTCATTCCAAGTAATTCACTACGGAACACGAGATGAAAATTTTCTCGCTTATTTTCATCCTTTCTTATGTTTACCGTTATTTTTTCTTCTACTACTTACACTCTTGGTATCATGTCAACAACACCAGCACCAACAACAACGCCAACAACCTCTGAAGACTAGGAGGAAACTGAAGGGAAGAGCTTGCATGCTTTGCTCTTTTTGTACTGGATTCTACACGATAAAACAGGAGGAATGAGAGAATATGTATCTCTCACCAGTGCCTCTGACTCTAAAACTAACTATTGCTAATGTAGTTTTACTTTCCGATCTTTGCTGCGCTTTGTTCGTGGGCAAGAAAGGAGGGCCACACGGTTCCAGGGAAAAAGGGAGCACTATCCAAACCAGGAGTACGGTAAAAGTTACTTGCTGCTTGCCTCTTGTACGACATGTTGATGGTGATATACGACGGTGGAATACATGTATATGTATATTGGCTTTCCTGACTACTTCCTGAGTTTCAGACACCCGAGAAAACCACACGAAAATGGAAAGGAATAAACACAAAACTCTGCCAGACACTTTTTCTCTCCCTTCTGTACTCATCCTTTTCCTACACCAAGAATATGTGCTTTGAATTATATCCTATTAGAATCAAGCAGTAAAAGCAAACCTTTTCCAGGGGTGGTATGTCCCAACAAGCAATGTAATATACATGAATACATGGAAAATGGCTAACGTTACATTGCATTACATTGTCTTATCATAATATTTTCAGTCAATTCTAGAGTAAACAACGTAGACTTAAGTAGACTTAGATATTTGTGCCCTTTCTCTGATATTTTTTTTTCAAACTTCCTGTTTGACTTCTTGACCGAAAATACAATATGGTACACGGTACACACCCACTTACCACCATAGATGGGTTATTTCGTCATTACACGTAATAAAAATTCTCATGTAATGCAAATTACTTCATCAATGTGTCAGTTGCCCTCTTTGTACATATGTTACCAATATGGGAAAAGAGTAAAAGGCATACGTGCATGTCATGTTTTTTGCTAATGCCGCGCCACACCATATTCGCCACTTCAATTCGACTTCCTACTACATTATTATTTGAAAATCACATCATCAAGAGAGAGAGAGAGAAGAAGAAGAAAATGCATCAAAAAGACTTCATGCGGTTGTGCATACAACAGCTAGTTTTGTACGTAGATTCCTGTATGTGGTATGTTGGTTGATGGTAGTAAAAATCGGAGAAGGATCAACAAACCCGTTGTCTCTCCACCGTGACGGTTGGCAAACCAAGCCCATCAACCAAACTAGCAAAAAAGAGTATAGTTCCATTGTACTATGAAAGATTGTCGCCGAGATAAACGTCAAAAGGAGAAAAGACAAGTGTAGCGTTGTGAATGTAGGATCATCAAACAACATGAGAATCATTGTTCTCCCATCATCATCACCATCATGATACCCCATTTATGAATGTATATTCATCTGTTTATATTTTAAGGAATCTCGAGTTTTTACCAGACAAGCCTATTATGCTCTGGACCGGGATTTATACCTCTCTCTCTCTCTCTCTGGAGTTGTGCTGTTTGTCTGTGTAGGCGTATTGGTATTCTGTTTGGTTGAGTAACTACACACAAGTACTTCTCTGGTGAACACGGAGAAATGATTACAAAACAAGATCACAAACTACTACCTTCACCGGCAACAATGGTTACAAAGGCAAAAATTTATATTTCTGTGGCAAGTGACATTGAGTGGTGGCATCCTCCAAGTAGAAAATGATACAAGTTGGCTCTCAAACGTGTAAAGAGTTTGATGTGATGATCAAGAAGATTCTGAGAAATAAGAGAAAAAAGGAAAGAAAAGAATGTTTTCCCTCTCGCCCCATAAATACACATTCCTATACATAGTTGGCTTGACACGACAAACAGCTACCACTACTAAAAGGTTATAATGACGTTTTTCAGAATGTATTAAAGTTTCTATTCTTTTAGTTTTCTTCTATGATTGTGGATGGGTCTATATATAGTCAGTTGTATTGGTGAGATACCTTTATGTAAAGTGTATCATATATATTCATGTTTTTAATGTTTTAGTTCACAGATTCATTCGGAATCTCAATCGGAATTCTTCGGTTGCGCTTTTATTCTTTATTTCTTTACTTTCTTTTTATGGGAACAATTTCTGCGTGAAAAAATACACAACCGTTTTTATTGTTCTGTCAGATCTTTTATGGTTAGATAACAACAACAATAGAGTTAGCTGTTACATAACAGGCTGATTGGCTCATAAAAACACGCCAGAAAATTCATTTTCTTGGCTAGAATGATTCTAATTCAACAACTAACAACAGTCAGGGGGAGAATTGACTTTTGTTGCATTTCGGATGCAAAATGTGAAACAATTTCTTATCTACGGAAAACTGGAGTTGGGGTGAAGTGCAGAATTCTCATAAAAACACTTTTACATCGATGAATGTAATCTACGGTAACATCAGGAAGAGATCAAGCTAGAATGGATGAACTACCTATTTTGTGTATTTTAACGACTTGAGCCACGTCAGCCGATAATATTATATACGAGTCATACAATATGACTATCTTACAAAACATAAGACAAAAGCATACCTTTTGGATTACAGTTCTACTGAAACACAAAACTAGGAAAAATGTAGTTTCTTCATATTTCTGGAAAGTTGTATATGAGCTTATAAAATTGATCACAATCAGCAGTGGCTATTCATTTATTACATACAAGTTAATTTATTATTGTAAGGTTCAGCAAGAATTAGGCAAACGGAAAAGACATTTTGAGAAACAATCAAAAATACATTAACACAACAGACGTAACAACCATCGATGTATAAGAGGTTAAAATGTTGTCCAACGCTAACAAAAAATCATAACTCAATTACCAAGTTGACTCTTCAAATATCACTATTTGTAAAGAAAAATTCCATTTGCAATCCAAAATTCATTGCACACATTACATTTCTTCATGCAGCCACCAACCACGTACAACTCATTTATTATTCTGAACTTACAGCCAGCGACGGAGCGAAAAGCAAAAACACAATTATTTAAACACCAGTTGAAGCATGAGCTATGAACTTCATACTGAAATTGAAGAGTCCCACCAAAAAAATTGTGATATAATTTAAGTTTCGACTGAACTCGTGAACGTCAGATCCAGCCGGATCGCGGGTTTTTGGAGTGCTACTGCTACTGCATAACGAAAGTTCCAAGTACTTTTACTTTTTTCGCTTACAAACTTCCAGAATTTCCACTGCTACTGAATGATGGTTTCCAAGCTTTAGGTATGTATATATACTTATCATCTGAGGTAATTCAAGAAATTGAACCCTTTAACTGCATTTTCGTGGTAATTTTTTTCTCATTTCTCGCTCGATGCTTTTAGCAAATAAACCATGTTTTGGTATTAAATATATGCGTGTATACTTCAAGCAAACAAATGGGGAATGCTGTAGAAGATCCTCCGTTGGAAAAGAAGAATATTTGATGGAGTTAACAACCAAGTAAAATTGAGAAGCTG
>JAHZNB010006194.1:0-20295 GCA_027744295.1 Callyntrura guangdongensis
ATGATGACAAGACGAAGTTTTGCCTTTCCTAACACACCAAGTTCTAGTTATAAAAGCAAATCAAATCATTTTATTAAAAACGCTTCCATAGGAAGAGCCAGTTGTAGACCAAGACAAACTAAGTATGGAAACAAGTTTCACGTGTTTACATATGGAGCCCTAATTTGGTCCTTGTCCTCTGGTCTATGTAATGCCCTGGCCTTTTTAATGTAAGGCTGTTATTTAAGGGGATTTTTAAATACGCTTTCTCATTGACTGTGAATTATTTATATCCACTCTTGCCTGATCTTACGTTTATGCAATCAATTTAAAGCATTTATGTACATGTGACAGACAAAAAAGCACTTGAGCGTATTATTATCATTATTTACCACAAAAGCTACTACCAACAATATAATAGGGTTTATTTTATTTACTTGCTACTTGTTAGGAGGCAATAAAATACATGTATATAGATAATTTAAATATACAGAGATATACAACAGAGTACGACAATTGACAACATATGTAGGCATTAGAAATGGAAAACATGCGCAATCTGTTAATTGTAAATAACTGACGAATCAATACATAGCTTAAGGCTGGTTAGTAGAGCATTCCCAATCTAAAAGGAGAAAATGAGCAAATAGATAGACATAAGAGACTTGTTAACGGATGCACGAGAATGACAGTAACTTATTCATGTATTCCTCTGGAAAATGCAACGGTGACGGGAGGAGTTGTGCAAGGATAAAGAAATAAATGATTTTATTATTACTCATAACAAAACGATTTAAACGTACAAGATTGGAAATAACTAAGAGAGAAAAAGTACGCTAAGCAGATAAGAATATAATAGTAATTGTAATAATAATAATGATGATAATTGAGAGTAATATAATGAAAAAGAGACAGAGTTGCGACTACATAAATGGAAGAGAGAAAAGAGAGTGTATAAGAAGGTAGAGACTACAAACACTGATTTGTTTACGAGGTAATTTTATATAATGTAGAAACTTGCCTGCAGGATCAACAAGACCCTCCATAACATCAAGGGTGGCATGACCTAGCTGAACAATTGAGCTTTCTCTTTTGGCACGCTCCACCTCTTCCCTTCGTTTGAGCACGAGTTCCCTTTGTACTTGGTTCTTGTAAAACTCGGCAAAGTTGTTACCGATAATAGGAATGGGGAGAGCGATCACGAGCACGCCGCAAATGGCACAAAGGCTCCCAATCACTTGGCCAATAGCGGTTGTAGGGCTGATATCTCCATAACCCACTGTAGATTGCGGAAACATGAAAATCACAAGGGTGAATGATTTGCACAGGATAGTTTTGTTGTGGTGGATTTCCCTCAAATTCTGATTCACATTTGAATGAATGAGTTACCTGTGGTCATCGTAATCACTGCCCACCAAAAAGTCTGAGGAATGCTCTCGAACGCTGGATTGTCTTCCTTCTCTGCGAAAAACTCAAGGGAGCTGAAAATGAGTACCCCCATTGCAAGGAACATAACAAGGAGCCCCAGTTCTTTGTACGAGTTTGTGATGGTGTAACCCAAGCTTTGAAGACCTCTGGAGTGTCGTCCTAGCTTGAATACTCGAAGAACACGCATAAGTCGGAAAACTTGGACAACTTTGCGAAATGTCTTGTACTCGTCCTCCCCGTCCATATTTCTTCTCCTTTCGATGAGAAAATAGGACAAGTAGTAGGGCATAATTGCCAACAAGTCTATAAAGTTGAGGGCTCCCTGAAGAAACTTTCTTTTGCTAGGAGAAAATAGAAGGCGGAGCAAATATTCACACGTGAACCAAGCGATGCAAATCTCCTCGATACGCGCTAAGTAAGTATTGTCCACCAACTGGTAATCCCCTTGAGGGTCTCCACTTTGCGGAGGATGCTCTTGGAGCTCTGTCCCACACACAGTGTCTGTCTCGTTAACACATTCCCACATCTGCATGGAGGGCATCGTGTTTATCGTAAGGGAAACGGTGGACAGCACAATGAAGAAAATGGATATTGAGGCAACGATCTACCAAATCGAAAGATTAAAAAATGTTAAATGCTCTCTTTTATGCTTTCCTTTACACATTATCTTTTATGTAACACGCTTTTTGCATCTATCAAGGTGATTGTTCAGCTGGAATTCGTACCATTGTCTTATCTCACAGAAAGAGTGAACGTTTCTAATTAATTTCATACTAACTCTACTTACATATACGTATCATAAAATGACATTACCTAATTATTACCTATTTACATATGCTAAACAACCACATATTATTCGCACCACTAACGCCTCGTATTCGATTCTGTAAACAGTACAGCATAACACTAAATGTTTACTATCGGTATAAAGTACATGAGTAAATACTTGTGAAACCCTGATACGACTATTACTACTACAGTGAAGGATCTTATGTTTACATAATTCCTATAAACTATATACATACCCAATACCCAACTCAGCTTCAAGAGAACATACTCTTGATGTAACGTTTGTTTTGTGATTGACTGTAAATTACTTGGTACAAGATTCCTGTTTGAAATTTCCAGATTTATTTCCTTATATTTTACCTGTTGTACATATGTATTATGTATACAGTCTACATTACGGTGGTGGAGATATTGACATAAACTTGACGAGATTATTTACTTTAATGATCAGCAACTTAAACAATGCTCGCCCACCTCCCCGTCCTGTTCCAGTTCTTCATGTTCCGCAGACTGTTTACCTTAAATAAGCAGCCTACACATTAACTCCTCCCACTCAGTAATCCTCTTGTTCTCTTTCTATTCCTCGTCAGTTTCAGTCCCTATATATCATTTTAAGGTTTAGGTGTGTACCTACAGCCAGGTTTTTACCCAGCCTTTCCATCAACGTCTCTTGCCACTGTCTAATGTGACTCAAGCAAGCAATGTAACTTTTGTTACCAGAACCAACTTTCTCTGCTTTCTCCAACATTTCCCATCCTTGGAGACAAAGTTTCCCCGTCTCTTTCTAATTTTTCTGAGCCCCTAATTGGTAACTCGAGCTCTACTTTGTCCTAAAAAGACATTTCTGCTTTGAACAATGCTTGACAATACTACATACATATTATATATCCCTTCATTTTTGTTTCTTTATTTTTCTTAAACTCTTTACAAAATGGTTCCGTTTTCTTTGATAAACGGAAAGGTCGGAACATTTTCGGTCGTGACTCTTTTTCTTAACTTTTTATTCCCCTTGTCGTCTTTTGGTATTCTAGTGCATCTGACAATGTATAGGACAATAGCCCAAAACTTTCCCTTTTGAGTTTTACGTGATCACTCATAATCAGGTTTATTTATTCTATCCATTTAAATTGTCAGAGTGACTTCTTACATGTTCAGCTGTTGTATTACATATTTTATTTTTAGGATGAGACAAATGAAATTCCTTCTCCAATTCAAGAAATTGAATCATACAACAAAACTTTTACAACATTTATTGACAACATACCATTTTCCGGGTAGATTGTACTATGCAGGATTTGATATTTGAGTGGGAGTAATGTGTACACTTTGAATAAAGTAAATAACTTGTGTATTGCACTACTGTAGCCTAAGGTACTTACACCATTTGTAGTTGGCAATATTGACAAAGGAAAGAAAAAAAAATGGAATTTTGTACAATTTTTTGACGTCATGTAATGTTTGATTTCGTAATGAACTCTAGTAAGGCTTCGTGAGTATTGCTATGCCAGAGTTGACCCAGGCGGGAGTGAGGAATGCGGTCTAATGTCTTCCACATCACCTCATGACGTTCGCCGCCAACGTTTAAGGTCACTCGACGGTTCTCCCGTTTTGTCTTCTCAATCAGGTACGGCTCCGGTGGATTTGCCATGTAACGGCACCCACCGGACATTTCGCATATTTCATCTTCCATGCTAAAATCCCGACGTCGATGGGCCTCGACACGGTTTACCGGAGCGTAGCGGGGGGATTTCGGTGTCTGTAACAAACAAATTTTGAATCATTAGATTCCCAAAAAATTCAATAACAACACATCAGTCACCCAACTATACTATAAATTAAGATTACAGACTACTTCCAGATTACAAATCTACTTACAGACATGCAGTGTTACAATTACAAATAAAGTTCTATATGTACCTCTTTATAAATAAATATTGTAATATTTTGGAAGGCTTTCAAGAGAAAAGGTTACACGAAAACCTGGTAACTGTTTGTTACAGCTTACAACTGGTGACGAACAACGTTTATAAATATGACTTAAAGTATATAACGACATATGTATACTACAACAGCAGTTGCTAATTTCAAACGTTGCATTGTTGTCTCGACAATCGTCGTTACACTTCAGTAGAGATAACGAAATATAATAAGATAAAGTTTCAACGACCTCAAAATTAAAATGCCGTCGGTTTTTTTTGTATTTTTATAATGATGAAAGGATGTATAACAGAATTTTTGAAAAAGTGTTAAGGGAAGTCACATGACACACCGTGTTTTTGCCTTATACATACTCACTGTGAAACGTCTGCGATAATTAAACTGCAACTGAGACCATAACCATATCTAATGTGGACAAACACTAAATGCACTTTTGGGCTAAACACAAAATATTTTTAGTCAACGCACCGCCAATATCCACTTATGCTTATGCCTCATAAGCTCCAACGCTGTTTGCACTAAGCACACTATGCTAATACAAATGTAAATATCATGACTGCTCATTTGGTTCTATTTGGCTTTTACAAGTTTGCGTGTCTGTCTATCCAACATTTGGGAAAGCGGGATATAATTGTATTCGTTTCAAGGACATCTTTTATCCTGAAAAATAGAAAGTTGAGGAATACCGAAAAAGTATTTTCAAGCGACACTCCTCACCAGCACAGCTATAAGAATAAGCGGCATATCCATCAAACACAATTGACATGAGCATATCCGAGCACCGATATATGACCAATATCGTCTACAAGCAATAAATTTGCATTGTCGCAATCATTATTTGCAACTTGTGAACACCTTCAGTAGTAGCATGTTAGTAGTTCCACTTACAAAAGTTAAATGAAATGGGCAAATGAGAAGATGCCAGTTTTTTGTGTTGTTGACGTTCATAATAAATTACATTCATGCAAGATTACAACTACAATTTGTCAAATGTATTATAGTGTACCCATGGGCATAGTAAGTAGATACCGCTAACGAATCTTACTTCATGCTATTTACTTGTTTTTCTGAGGTGACTTTATTTAAAATGAAAATCAATGTCTCCCTGAAATTTACCTATTTAACACAGAAAGTAGCTCCGTTTTTCTTGCGTTTGTGTACGTGTCAATTTGTTACGTCTTGTTGTGCATATTTTTCCGTTCATTACCTTTTCACAGTACAATTTGCGGTAATGTGTTTTTATAAAACATGCAAAAGCTTTCCCACAAATTTAAATACAAAGAGGCAGAACTGGTTTGGAGTTTCAAATTACGTGGTAGCGAGTACTGTGGTGAGGTGAATTGGGCGAGAGAGTGGAAGTAAATGTGCTGTTCCTCGTAACAGAGGAAAGCAAAAGAACTGCAATGCAGTGGTAAGCTTTGCCGCTGTTGGTGGAGCACAGACGAGGAGGTTTTGTAGTGAACAGTAAGTAGTACTTGGAAGACGAGAAGAGAGCGACGACCGAAGAGCATAACATGAACCTGAGAGGGAAAATGCATTTTATGGCTTGCCCTAGCCGTTATGTTCCGTTTCGATTTCATAATGCTTCAAGGCATTTGGTCACATTGGCGGTAAGCTTGGAAGTCGGTTTCTCAACAGTGTATTGTGAGGACAGGAAAAAGAAAACAAACCTTTCGTCTAAACACTTTCCCCAAAACAAGCCTACAACGATGAATCAACATCAACAATAAAAGCACAGGACTATAAGCTCTTCCTAGTTGCTAGTGTTTGTAGTTACCAGGGTACCACATGCACATGGGACCCGACAGAATCATCATCAAATTCTGATGCTACGTATTACTTAATTAGGACCGATAAGAAAACAGAATCACAGGTGATTTTATCAGCAGATCATGTACTCTGCATGTAATACAATTTATAGGTACAGTTGGTAAAATTAATTTGAACCATCACGTCCCAGAATATTGATAAGTGGTACATACCATGACCGTAATGGCTATTTACATACGAAAGAACAGCAAAAAAAATGTACGGGTTCTGAACTAAATTGATCATGTGCGAACAACGTATAAAAATGTTTACGAGTTGCTAGCAACAAATCATCAAATCAAAATCGGTAATGGAATCCGTTCATGACAAGCCTGTAACAGTGCTGCAAAGCTCAACGAAAAGCAGAAGGGATTTTTTTGCTGTATACTGACTTTAATGCAGGATAATTTGTCATTACTGGTGTTCTGGTTCTGCTACTCAAAATCAAACTTTTACATTGCGAGAGAAAAACTGACGGATACATAAAAAATCTTAGTACGTACTACTGTCAACATTTGTTTTCATTTGTACCTTCACTACTAACAATAAGCCCCAAAAAATAGTAGTCGCGTACCGGCGCCAAATAGGTAGGGTGAGAGATAGTGCCATTTAGAATCACTGATTTCCATGTAATTAGGAAAAGAGCAGCTTTTTATCTTCCTTTCTACGTTTGCAATGCATGAGTTTATCACAAAAATGAATTAAAGAAAAAAGAAATGATAACAGTTCTGTTAAATACCTATACAAAGTCTTCCACCATACATTCAAGTGGCCAGAGTCTCGGAAAACTTTTACTTCTTTTTTGGCAATCATGAAAGTAATAAATCAAGTCAATTCTACCTTCCAACCTCTTCACTCGTCACAGAGGTTTCTATTTTCAAAGAAAGGCCATAATGATACCATGTTCGTCACGGTGTCTGCGTCTGAAGGAAAATGTAAAACTACTTTAGTAGTTTTTTTTAGAGATTTTGAGATGCCGTAACCTGCACTAGCAACTGGGCTCTCTTCTTGATCGGTCAGTTCTGTTTCTGTTTACCCACGAAGGCGAAAAGAAAGATCACAAGATAGATAAAACGATGAAAGCGGCAAGCAAAAGAGGTACTGATAACCGATGAAAGTTTATGATAGCAATATAGGCACTAAAAGTAAAAAACACATTGGTGTAGTTTCACTCTCCTGATTGTGGTGATTTTCTTTATCTATCATTATCATATATCCTTTGCTATTTTACTTTCATTTCACAAATTTTCTGTATGGAATTATGATCACCGCCACAGCACTGTAATGTTTCGTACATGCCTGGCATGAAAGTGAAAGAGCAAATCAAATGGGAGAAGACTTGGACTCAACCATGAATTCGAATTGGTATTACTCATAAAGATAAAGATCTTTATACGAATGTGTATATCTCTAGTGTTTTCCCGTATGCCGTTTATAAAATGTACTACACAAACTTAAAATGCTTACAATTAGCCATTAGCTTTCCTTTATACGTCTATAAGTATAAGTGCATGATTGGTTTGGAGAGAGACAGACAGAAAGTGTGTGTGTGTCAAAGAGTGTTGCAAAAATTTACATTCTGAATTTTATAGCAAGCGAGTCCTTGTCCTGAAACATGTCTATGATACAAAGAAAATTTGTCATATTGTTTGACTGGGAAAGTATTGTCATTTGAAACGTAAGGTATTCGGAACTTGCTCAAAATTTGTCATGTGCCAGGCTCGTGGTCCGTGGCTATGTAATATTGAATGTCTTTCTGAAAATATTCTACTCGTTTACCTACTTAAATGAAGCTTCATAACCTTCCTTTAGATACATTTCTATGAATGGAAATGATACCAGTAATGCATGTCATTTTTCTTTATTGTGACATAGTTTCCTTTCTAGTTTTACACAAGAAGGAACGATATACATGCTTGTCACGGAGTACTTTTGTTGCTTTTTTCAATTTTGTAGAGCTTTTTGTATATAGAAGCCTTTTTTCTCCTTTCCCTTTGTAACTAACAATAAGTACGTGCTGGAACAAAATTGGAAGAACCTGTACATAAAAACATTCTTTACAAAACTTTTCGAAAGAATGCTATTCTTAATTTAATAACTGAACGTACAACAAAAATGCTCTCGTATTAAACTATTTAAATTTATGCAGTAATATTAAAAATGACTGAAACTTTACAGCTTTGAAGATATCTTTGAAAGTTAGCCAACATGGTCTATAGTCATAATAGTCAGGGAGATATAGAAGCTTAAAACTCTCGTTAAAATGACTACACAAGTATAACAACATTGTGTGGTATTTGCTATTGTACGTGGTAACCACTGTCAGTCCTTGGGCTGAGGAATCGATAAATGTATTTCCGGGACATCTCAGATAGGGGAACAACTACAGCGCGTTTCATTGAAACATAAGCAGAACAACGCATCCGATGTTTCTTGAACCACCATTGCATTATGTACATGATTGCCTCGCCTAGGGAACAATATGTCTGGTGACTGCTCTGTCTATATACCCGGTTGGCTTTTATTTCAAATAAAATTATTTATAAAATGTCAATTTAGTAAGAGAAATTTTCAAGTGCTTACTTTTATAAATATGTTATGCGTTACATGGGTACACACGCATTATTTAATGAATTCATTTTTTGACATTCGACATACTTTCTTCTAAGCTTCCATGGGGTTACTAAAGTTACAGGTTCCAGTCTCAACAGTTATAACTTCTATTAAATCAGACGGGCACATGTTTAAAGGAATCTTTCAGTATATTTAAGTTAGGATAGTTTCATTTTAATTTTGTACGCTTTCATTTTAAATAAATAAGGAATGGCGTAATATCCGTCTCCATGGGAATTCAACCTTATGTCATAGATACTAACAAATTTTCAAATTAAGAAAATTACTGAGAATCCCAATTGGATATTACAATTACAATAATACTTACTTCGGTATGTGGATAATCGATATTGAATTTTAAAGCCCCATTGCGTTGTAATTGTTATGTGTATGTAGTACGTGTACCAATGAGTTTTGGCAACACTGATAAGAGAAAATCATACGTTCTTGTTAGTCAGATACATATTTTCATGTGTAAGTACACCTGTAAGTGTGTCTCAATAGATTCTAATAATAGCGATATTAAATCATAAATGTTTAAGCGTTTCTAATAACATTAAGCCGCAATACGCTGAAATATTTTTTTACATTGGTACGTGTCCAAAATCAGACAAAATGACAGTTGTGCTTCTATGATTATGGAACACTTTTATCGTTTATCAGATTTCTAGTATCAGAGGAAATTGACATATATTGTTGTAGTTGTAGCTGGGTGAAGTAACCCAATAGTTCCATGGTTCATTTTTCATGGAAATTGCACAGAGAACTGCCAAATTTTAATACTTTTTGCCTTCATGTTTTCCTGTTCTATTATAGCGTTTCTACTTACTTTCTCATTGTTCGTAGTGTACTGTATCTCTTACTTTCTACATCTCTTACTTTCGAAGTAATACTTTCTCCATGAATTATAACCACTAATAAAGACGACAAAAAGTTTTGACAGTGGCTAGGCAATTTATGACATATAGCTTTAATCTATCATTGACTTTCATTTATCAAGGTTTATCTCATGGAATATACTTTTATGACTGAACGATTGAAGTCAGAAAGGAACACGATAAAGCGCACTATTGTGCAGAATAAGAAATTTCCCTAACAAATAGCAAATACAGTTTTTTCCGACCGACTACACAGTTCCACCATAGTTTACGTATCCTCTAATTCTAAAGCATTTTATTTGCGGTTGCGTTAGCTTATGTTAGTAAAAACCGACTCATAAAATGAACGGTTAAATTGCAAATAAAAAAATCAAGAAAACAATCTATACAAAATGTTAGCAGGTTTTGTGTCGGGCGTATTTAAAAATATCAATATTAAACTTTAGTTCAGTCAGAGGGACTAAAAATCGTTTGAAATGACCCTGAAATATTTTTGAAACAGAGTGACATGGAAAATTAAATATGTATGAAAAATGTGTCGTGCTTTCTTATCCTTTATACATATTATTATCAAAGTAGCATATACATAAAACGAACCAGCAAAATTTTACTATCTTGTTTTACTCTTCTTCAGTTGTTTGTGTCTTGTCAATTGTACTTGCCGCTGTATGTCAGGTTATTAAGGAAAGGTTACAGTTAAAAACTAGAGTTGAATTTCATGATAAGGATTAATTCTGTGCAATACGTTCGTATTAAAGATTAGATTGCATGGTGTTCAATGTAAAAAGACAAAAATCCGTGTACAAAGCGTCCAACCTTGGATGTAGAGAAATGCAAGATGGATAAGTGTACTCGTAACAGAACATGCTTGAGCAAAATATTTAGTTTCAAATAATTCCTATTATTTTTGGTACTTTCGGATGATTAGCTACATTTTGTGTAAAAAGATAAGACTCATCTTAGAAATTACTGTACAGTGAACAACTGGTTGGAAATTAACTACTTAACATCATCCTGTTCAAAGCATGGAGATAAAAGCTAACGAAAAACTGGCTTTACCAACACCGACACCAGACTGGCAGACGGTGCCATTAGCGTCGTTGTGCAATATCAATACATACAATTATTGTAAAAGTCATTTTCATACCATTAATGCCAATGAAATGAATCCAACTCAGGCCAGCAGATGTGAAAATTTAGGTGATTGAAGTGAGCCTTTCCCTAATAAATACAAGCGCTGTCTTTTTGCCTGTCGGATTTATTTTCAAACGAAATTGAATGAATCGCTCCGTGAAAAGAGCTTATTTCCAATGAAGAGTAAAATACTGTAAATCTATTGTTAAAAACAAAGTATTTTTGTTTTTTTGTGCAGTCCTTAAGCTGTTCTCTACTTTGTGTACAACCTTTACATTTGTTCCATTTTTTTCTGAACTCGAATTGACTGTCGGAATGAACTAGCATTAAAAATAAACATTTCCTGAATAACGACTAAGTAGTCCATAGGAAACAACAAACAATGTTTAATTACTAGTTACCTCTGATTTACTTGTATTTTAGGCCCATTCTTTCACGTGACAAATTAAAGCAGGAGCATAAAATGGTGTATTTTGAGGTCGTTGCGTCTGTTATTAAAGGAAAAATTTCAGGAAAATGAACAGAATTCATGTTCAATGTTACTTCATGAAACTCCTTGCAAACTTGTAAAATTGAAATGTTAACGTATTTTCAAGATTCTTTGTGTTCTTTCTTATGTATGACTCGACCATGACTCAGGAGGACAGACATTGCTGCTGTATTATATTTCTGTAAGCTGTAGCTATCTGTCCAAAAACTTACACCTCCGCTCAGCGTTGATAGTTGAAAGTCGTGTTACAACAAAAAAATAAAATAAATAAACAAACTTAATTCCCAAGTGAAAATGAAAATTAACTACTTCCAAAGCAAAAAGGGAATACTTGCTTATCTTAGCCATATTGCCATACTCCATGACTTTGACAAATCAATCAATCAATCAACCACTTTTCCAAACTAAACAGATATTTTTTCAGACGCCTATTACGTCAAAATGTTGAGTCAGTAAATCCTTGGCGTGCGTGTCCCACTCTACACAATAGTCGTAATGAATAAAAAAAATTTGAGAAGAGAATTGTTGATGCAGCAGCAACAGAAGCGAAGCACGACAAAGCAGACCACGCTGCGAAAACAACAAAGTAACACCTCACTCACAAATGGTCATAATGATCGCTTGTGTGTAAAAATGCAAACTATCAATTTTGATCGTGTACAGCAAAATACTCTATTAAATTGTATGCAGTACGTCTGTTTTTCTTAGTAAAGCAAATGTGGTTCACTACTCACCATAAAACTATAATTATCTCTCTACGAAAAAAAAATCACTCTCGGTATTATCGTACAAACCAACATAAACTTAATTATGCGGAAAACAGAATAAAGGCAGAACGTTTAAGAACTTACGCCAAAAAATGTTCAAGACTTTTCTGTCAGACTTTCTGCGCTTTCTAGTTGTAGTATTCCATTCTCTTTTTTTCACCCGTCGTCTCCACACCGCCGTCTTCACATTAAAACTTTGTGGCTTATTTTTTGTATTCAATTTTTTTATTGAAGAACTGCTGCACACAATGTTTGATTCCGCCTGTTATTATTCCTCGAAGGAGAACACCAACCATAAGAAATTATGGAGAGTATTCCGTGTCGTACGTTTTGTATCATCGCCACACTTTTTCGGCTCAACATTACGGAATAGCGTTGATAAAAATATTATTTACTTTATGGCTATTTTGGATTTTTCTTGTGGCGTTGCAGCAGCAGCAGCAGTGCCGACCCGATTGTGTGAGTGTAATGTGGGCATTTCTTGTCTGTTTCTTGGGGGCTCCTTCTCTGCACTAAGGTTGTGTGACGGGAAGACTGTCAGAACCGAGACTGACGGCGGTTTTGCAGAACCTGTGCACTGTACTAGTACAATTGGGCAATACTGTTGTTAAAGGGGCATTTACACTCTCACGAACATTACGCTACACCATTTTCTTTCTTACGCGGCATTACAGTATCATATCGCCAGAAATTGGGAAAATAGACAGTTTTTCTGGTTTTCGTGCCAAGTATGCATGTCATACGGCACAGTTGTGCTGGAGGGCACCCCACTCCGTATGTTTAGAGGTACACATCATAACAACATTTTACTACTGAGGAAAACTGCTGCTGTGGGAGAAAGAAAGAAAGAAAGAAAGGCAAGTCCGTAAAAGCAAATAGAGAAAAGTGGGTTCGCGGTATACTACACAATATCAACTACACACACAACCTTCATACTTATTTTCTCGGACGGAACTCTTTGGTTCTTTGATTTGTTTTTTTGCTGTCGAGTGAGCTGAAGAAGTGTAAACAGGAATACGATGAAATGGGATGTTTCATGGGAACGGATAATGTATACTGGTATCTAGGAATGTACATACATACATACATACGTTGAGGTTAAGAAAAAAAGGGACCAACTGAATAGTCTGTGAACTGGAATGAAGGTATTACGCTCTGGATAGAATTACAAGGATTGTTTTTCCAGTGTTGTTGGCTGGAGAGGAAAGTTGGGAGGTAATTTGAGGATAAAGCACAAAACCAGCTGGTGTTTTGGACATTTGGTGTAAGGTTCCATCGCATGTTCCTACTATCATGCCGTGCCAAACTCAAGTATGGAATGGCTTAAGGAGCTATTGTGACTGGGATATGTAATACAGATTATGTGAGTATTCGTGGATTTGACATTTTTTTGTTTGTTCAATACGTAACTGCACTAATGGACGGACAAATTTCCCGGACATATTCTGATTTTTGTTTCGATCAACCTACTAATTTTAGAACAGCGATGTTGTGATAAAATGTAGAACAACTTTTGTTTTGGATGTCACGCATACTTTATGTCATCAGTCATCCATCATGTATACATAATCCATGAAATTAAAGTAAGCTGTTCAGTCAATATTTGTGGGAACTGTCTGTAGTTGTGTAATGGTGTCAAAGTATTATATGTATTTTCTAATCCCAGACGACGACTTTGTTTTAAATTTTATTTGTTGTGTTATTAACTGTTGTCGCCGGATATCCTGTTTATTTACCCCAAAGACATGATAGTTGTATGTACGAGTTACAAGGAGAACACAATGTAAACATTTTAGACGTACACTATCGGCAATACAGTCAGTTAAGGATACGGAATACTCAAATAAATTATACAAAAAAACACAAACTGGGAATCAACTGGTGATTAGCCAGTAAACGCTAAGCCAATTTTATAAGCCAATTCTGTAAAATAAACTTTAAGAATTGGTATGTAATCGATTTTTTGTACGAGAAAATCTATAAGCCCAAAAATTTAAATATTTTCAAAATCAGCTTTAATGTAAAATTGGCATGCAGTGTGCAGGTCATAGAAATTTTATTGTTGTAGGTTATTTAGCTTATTACACTTTTTGCGCAAGTACTTACCCAATATTACCAGCAAATTTCATGCCAAATAAAAATAAAAATGGTATACGTGTGTAATTGCTTTACACAGGGACGAAAAATGCCGCATGTTCATAAACAGTTTCCACATTAGTTATTTAATTCTAAAAGTAATGAATACTTAATGAGCTTTAGCGTAATAGCGTTTAGTTCTGTGTAATAATTTTTATAGAGTATACTGTATAGTGTAGCATTTAAGTTTAAAACAGTTGTTCAGAGTGGTCAGTTCATATGCCTGATGCCACAATGTGAAATTGTCGAAAGCAGAGAAAGAAAGAAAAACATGTGCTGAAATGTGTATAATCACCTGGGTGGGGCAAACTTCATACACCTGTGCATCGTCGTACGTGTATGTGTAATACGAAGTTGTAAAATTGTAATAAAAGCTTTGATTCGATATATGCCAACAACGCCAACATTTAAGGTTGGGATGGCTACTGTTGACAAAGGAAAAAAGAAACTGGTGAAAGCAGTCACTGCAAATTCAGTTCGTTGTATATTCGTGTTTTTATGACAAAGCACGTATACTTAAGAGATGGTTTCATTAATGGAAAATGAGGAAACTGCGTGTAGCAGTGAATGTAACGAAAATTCTTTACTGACTTTGTAAGGAATGGAGCGGTTCACAACAAATTCTATTTCACATGTACCTAGAGCATAAGTTACCTAAACGTAACTGAACGACGTAATTTCGATTTAGAGTACCGTAAAAACCGTTCCATACAAAAAACTATATAGCATTATACCTTGTAATTAGTTGGCAAGAAGAAGATCAGTTAACGAAATAATAAACGGAAAATGGAAATTATCGTAAACAGTTTTATCGTTAACGGGAGTTCATATCTTCAGGGTCTTACTGGTTATATGTTCCGTCACAACAAGTCGTTAGTTATGTAGTATGTCATACAACGGAAAATAGTGCGGAACTGCACGAAAACCTTTTGCAAAATTGTGTACAAATGTTGTTTTTACCAGCATTTATTAAGTGTACAACATATTAAATTGACTGCAGATTCGCTACGTTGAATTCAAATTGTAACAGTTATGACTTATGACAAACGGAGCAATTTTGACGATTTGTAATCTCTGGATTTTTCTAATACTCCTTCTTCGATAACTGAACGGCTCTCTAATAGTCAATAATTACTGGCTGGATGTTTGGATATTAAAGGAAGGCGACTCCCATTACCATAAGGAAAGTGCTCATCATTTCAAATAATGGCACTGGCTTCACAAGAATTATCTCTAAAATAAATTTCTCCAGAAACAAACTTGAGCTAAATTTTTTTCTCCAGAAACGAAAATGTTCATTCAGGTTTAAGTTCATGGGGTAAATTGAGCTTTTGGTTTACGTGGAATCTACAGGTTCCTCTGGTTATTCTGATATATACGTGTCCATACCAGTTAAAGAGGAGAATCAGGAAATTCAATCAAAACAGCTAGCTAACTAGCTATGCATAAAGATGTATGTAGTGTTGTACCAGTCTTTTGACTCTCATTCAAATATATAGATTTTGAATTTAGTTTATTTTCATGTCTGGATAAAAAAAAGTTAGCTGTTTTTCGTTTCTGGAGAAATTTATTTTAGAGGTAATTATTGTGGAGCCAGCGAATAGGTTGGAAGCAGTTTAATGTGAAATGCTAAAGAAGTCTGCATCATTTAATTCGTTATTTTTTTCTCGTATGAAGAAAAAAGGATACTTTCCGTCTCGTAATTGTAAGCTTTTAGAAAGAATCATCATCATTGTATGCATTTCTTACGACTAAGGCACATTTTTGGGGATTGAGCTGTATAGTCAACAAATAGACTTAAAAAGAAATACGGCATCAATGTATTTAAGCTTATGTACTTCGGACGAGTTTCAACTGGAATATTGTAAATCTATACACATCATCTGACATAATCAGCCAAAACGTCAATTGTATAAGGTCTACTTTTTAACTAATCAACTTTAATTCCAAAAGTTTTTTCTTACCTTGTCTGTCGGCATTTTCGGCGCTTTGTTTAATATTGAAGTGCCCGCCGTACAGGAACCATAAAGTAGAAGCTACTTTTCCGCGGTTTTCACTTGAGCAGCTCAGTAGTATAGAGAAATTCCATTACCACGAACGTGTAACAGATTTGTAGCCACGTAGTCGTCGATACGAACCTCCTGGTAATGGCATCGTTTCAGCACCTATCTATAAACTAAACTTAGTAGATCACCATCCGTAGTTCGTCCGGACATGACATTTATATATATTTAATGAGTTCAGTAGCATTTATCTGTTCCACATCACCTTTTACCCGGTATAGTAACCGCCATACTTTTTTTTGTCGCCATGTGATATTTTTATCTATTTTGGCAGCACGAAAAGCCAAACGCACATTATCTCCCAGCAGACAACGTTCATATTATTATATAGAGTCGTTACCATAGCCATACAGTATATGAATGTATGCCATTTTCAAAAACGGTGGCAAGAGACGATGAACTTTTTGTAAAAACCCTCCCCAAAATGTCACAAAAAAGGAAGGTCACTCTATGTGTCTGTATTTTTTGTTGAGGCAGTCATTCACGTTTTCACTTTTTCAACCATGGACTCTCATATACCTTACCCCACTGATATGAAAATGTGGTTTCGTTGCGCCGCCGGTATGTTAGCCAGAAAAGGGGACTTGTCCCTGTCATTTACAATTGTTGATTACTTCGTACTGGAAGCTTTATTCCGGCTAGCGTCACTCAAAAAAAATAACGGAAACTTTGACCTGGAGCTCTAAATGAATCATTCTACTCCACAGGCTAAAAGTAAAAAAAACTGGAATAGAGTTCATTGACTTTTTCTTTTGTTATTATTGCAGCATGTTACGGCCGTAAATCCCAGCCTGATTTTTAGCGTCTGATTGCTTGTATTGCAGTGGGTCAGAGGCGGGCAGCCTGATTGCATTTTAAATGGCTTGAGTGGCATGGTAAATACAAAATTACGGACTAGTTTTTTGTTGTTTTTGGAGACAGAATGAGCTTTGTTGAGATTTCCCGTTTTACAGCGACAGCAGAGATTTTTAACGGATTTTTTATTGCCCGTTCCAAAATAAAAAAGAAGTCGAGTCGACAAATTTATTAGTTTATACACACCACTAAGAGAAAAATCCTGGCGTTTCACGAAACAACAAAACCCGCTGTGAAGTTGACAGTCATTTACTATATAAATATGTATATTATATATTGTATGTATACGAAAAGTAAAAGTTGGTTTTTTCTGTGGATTCTAGCGAAAGTTTTAACTTGGTTTCTTTCTAGTACACAAAAAATGCTATTGCCGTTGCAGGTTTTGAATATACTGAACCGTGGTGTGAATGAGCTTGTTGAATGCCTGGCGCATGCGGTAAAGCAGGAAACTGTAGAATGTTTTAAAAGAGACCCGTTCCGCACTTTTGTAATCCAAGTAGATGATCGAGTGTTGAGCGGAAGAGGGACCATGCGAACTGGTCACTGCTTCTTCAGTAGATATGTGACATTTCAGAGTTATTGGAGCGAGATTCGAGCTTTCTTCCTCCCTTTCCGGAACAACGGTATCCTCAGTAGTACTACTGGAAGTCAATAACGCTAGCGCCTGTGGATTAACAAAAATTCCAGGTTTGAATTCCATGTTGATTTTTATGCTGGCATTAACCAGGATTAAATTATTTAATGTAAGTTGTAAATGTAGTGAAAATGAGGTAAATATAAGTGTACTTGTAGGCATGTCAACGTATTACTGCTACAGTTTTTAAGCTATGGGCTACAAGGTGTGAAAATTTAATGATGTACGTCATGCATTCGGCGTGTTACTCTCTCATGCGTTGTTTTTTCCTAAATTAAATTGTATGACTTTGATGACTGGCGATTCACCTTGTCTTCTTGTTCCATTTCAAAAAAATAAAATCGATTCCCATTTGTAAAGAAAACTTCTTGGGTTTGTTTTAATCAAGGCTTTGAAAAGGGAAATAACAACAGCTAACGAAGGAAAAACATTACACTGACAAGCAGACTGTGGATGGCCTTGGGTTGAAAAACAAAGTTTTCCCCCTTGCATTCCAGACTTAACCACGGCTAAAATTTGATTGATCGTAATATTTCTGTGGTTTTCCTTCCAAAGCCTTGGTTGTAATAAAAGCGGTGATTTAGGGATTAGACTCAGTAAAGTTACGATGATGCTCTAATACTACCGGTTTCCTGTTGGATTTAAGACCACACATTAACGAAACCGAGAACAACGGATCGTTTCTGTCGTGTATAAAAGTAGCGGAGACAAGATGACAGCTTTTTTAATATGCACGCATGCCAAACTGTAATCTGATGATAATAAAAGTAATAATTGTCATTTTGTTCATCCGAGATAGTTGAATGTAATTTGTTCGGTTAAAAACCACTAAAGTGTGAACCTTTTGTCAATAAGCTTGGTTAACTGTTGCCTGCTTCGACAATTATTCTTCTAGTATGTAGGATATTTTACTTTGAGGTAATACTCGCTCCGTCATGGAGTTCTTGGTCATGTGTATGGTATTAAAATGGTAGGAAGTCTATATGGCTATCTCTCTAATAACTTGGTTTTACACAAGCACGAAAAATGTAAGCACCGACATAACCAATTATTGCCTTATTTTCACATGATTGATGCTCATGGGTCAGATATATTAGCGCACAGTCACTTTGATCTTACGGTCCGACAAAGACCACACGCAACCATCCTAACAAACCCAGGTTACTACGTTTCTCTCCGTCTATCCTTACCAAACACACAGCAGGAACTCTGCATGCTTTTTTGTTTCATCTGGACTGTCATCATCATCCTGATTAGATCGAGAAACAGAGCAGATTAAATCTTTTGTTAGTAGAGAAAAGCCCCAGTCATGATGATGATATGCTAGTTTATGTTTATGTACCAACGTAAAAGTAAAAACAAATATAAATAAAAATGCTTTTATGGAAGCAGTCTCTTTTTATGCTTAGGCACACGGCAGACTCACTCAAGCGTGAACTTGGTAAAATAAAATGTTGTGGTGGTTGTTAGTAAAAATTCGCTAATGGCACTATTATATTAATACGACTCGGCTCTTTTCTCCCTTTTCACTCTTCCACTTTCTTTCTCAGTGCGTTTCCAACTAAAATTAGTGGAACCACTTACTTTTTTCTCTGCTGTACACACTTTATGTACATGTTGTAAAGAAGTTTTTAGGTGAAAAATAAAATAGACCACAAGGGACCTAGTACGTGAAATTACTACTTCCTCTCCACTGCTTTTTGTCTGGTAAGATGGGTAACCTCGCCAGCAGGAACTATTTCTGTATTTTACTTTTACACAAAAAGTACAGTTTTTATACATAAATACACACAGGAAACTACACACACGCCATAAGCACAAGCCGCCACAATTATCAGAGTGGAAAGTAACGAAAAATCCAAAAGCCACCTTATTTTACCTGCCCTGGTCACAAATCATTTTTACTCCACATATTGAGCTAAATGATGTTTTCTGACCATTCTATCAGAACGGAACATGCAGTCCAACTGAAATACTACACGCTCGGATTATGACAATTGAGAAATATTATGTTGTACCTGTATGTTGTACAAACGTTATATTGCGGTAAGTATAAAAGCATCTTGACATGTAGTCATGATGCATATGCTTTTGGTTTTATTTCTACACATGCAACTTAAATCGATGTAGAGAAAAAAGCAGGATAAATACCTGAGTGACTGTGTATGGACGAGAATGAGGAGGTCTAAAGAAAACCATAATAATATTTAGCCACCACCGGGTTGACTCACATAACGGTAACATAAAAGAAAACATTCACCGCTATAATAATAACGAAATGGACTGATTGCGAGAAAGAACCTAATTTTATGGTTTATGGAGTGGAAGGGGATTGTCAATGTTTGCATGCATTTACATTACTATTACATACATTTATGCCTGCTTTCACTGTCTACTCTCTCTCTCTCTCTCTCTCTGCCAGGTTTCCCCGCTGCCAAAATGTGGTATGGTACGACAACACGGCATCTCACTGTCGTCGTGTGTTTGGCACTCGGTGGTACTTAGTAATACACAATAGTGGCTGACTTGGAGGAAAAAGGGGCATGAGCTGTGGGAAGGACAAGGGAAAAGCCTATTTCCACAACACCAACATGCAATCAAAATAGGCACATACATTTTCTCGAACCCATAAGTATAATTTTGTGGACATAATACTATACGCAAAGCATGCCACTAGCTAACGTTGTTGTTGCATGTATCGCCCAGTAAAAGTAAAATGGATAGGTAGAGCAAAGGTGACAAAATGTTTGCCTGTGTTGGGGTATGGTCCGTCTCTGGTTGT
>JAHZNB010006195.1:0-14575 GCA_027744295.1 Callyntrura guangdongensis
ATAGAATTAAATTTTTAGGAGGGTTATAACTTTTTCCGTTTGATCAAATAGGGTATATCAGCGTTTAGATTTTTAGACAGTAATGCAGATTATACGTAGTGGCAACTTTTCAAATATTCAGTTTATTTTTTTAAACTGCGCAAAATTTTCAAAGTTGATATTTCATATTTTTTAGCTAAATAATTACAATGTTGCGCAAAAATATGGGCGTGCAATTGCAACTTTGAAGATAATAAAAAAATCGTTAATAGGTATTTCGTTAGTAAAAAATATTTATTTTAATAATTCGTTGAAAAAATACTGTAATATAAACACAGTATCTGCCTTGCTTGTGTCAGTTCGTGAATTTTTGTACACGTTCAGAAAACCAAGCAGTACAGAAATTCATGCGCGAGTTTTTTAATAAGACCATAATGTCATAACGTTCCTTCCTACACATGCATAGGATTTGTTGTACGTGTTTCATATTTCATCTTGAAAATGTAAATTGAAATGTACAGAGAATTCCGTTTGATAATTATACTTTTGAGCAGCAGACTCGTAAGATACCAGGGCATTAAGCTTTAAAGAGGTAGTGAGTCAGAAGAAAAAATTGTTTCAGGCTTACGCCTACTTTTCCCATCAATTCTACCGTAATCAGGTAAATAAGTAAATTGTAGATAGTGCATTGGCAATGGTTCAACTATAAAGAATGCTTCTCTGCCTGTGTTGTACACGTTGCCTCTGACGCAGTAATGAAAATTGTGATTAGATATTCTTAAACTATGTCGGTTTTCCTGCTAACTACAAATTAATAATAAATATTTCTTGTGCGTGACAAAGCAATTTTTGTTTCACGTTCATCGTATGACATAAGCGCTGCAATATTTTTATCCACACTGCAAACGTTGGATAGATAAGTAAAATTGTAAAAAGCACTTTTTACCTAATGCAATATTCTGTCAACAGCAGAGATAAGGTTGATTTGATATATTTTTTATTATCTAAATTTGGTTTTAGATAACAAGCTATCCCTTCCACGGTTCCAACAGCGTGATGATAAAACGCAATTATCGTTGTTGAAACCATCGATAGACGGAAGCAAAAGTCCAGGTGCTCATTCCTCCAAGTCGGCAATTGTCATCTCTTCAACTTCAACCGCAGCCAGTAAACAGCGAAAAGGTCCTGTTTTCCTGAAAGCACATCGTCAAAAATCGCGAAGTTTTTCTGCTCTGACATCTGCTATCCTTAGTCGAGTTCCTGGTCACAGCAGCAGTGGTGCCAACAGCCCGTGTAGCAGTACTGCCAGCAGTTCAACTGGCAACACCTCTGGTCTCGGTGTCTTCTTTAAACGGTCGCATCAAGATAGCAAGAACGTTCCTCCAGTTGTTCCTCCAAAAAAATCAGGACATGTTGTACCGTGTACCAAATCTGACAACTGTCTAAACAGAATTGTTGCGTCTGCAACGTGTGCTAAATTTGTGGACTATTTCTCCGCGGAAAATACGACCAAAGGAAGTAGCAGCAAGTCGGTTCCTAGTACAACCACTTTAGTTGAACCCTTTGTTCCGCTTTCATCTGCAGATCATCAACAGACAGGATCAACGTCAGCAACCTCATCTTTGTCGGGGGTTGTCACAGCCCAGCCCCGCAAATGGACAGCGATTAAAAACAAGTGGGACCAGAAACTGCAGGCATCTGGAGATCGTCAAAAAGAGATTGGAGCAAGTCTTGCATCTGTTTCTAATAACGCACAAATTTTCCGCAAAGCTCATCATCATCACCCTCGTCAACGATCCAACTCGCTGAGTCCTTTGGATAACCCAGAGGACGGCAAGTCAATTGAGTCTTTGCTAGAAATCACAAGTCCCAGTCCAACACTTCAGGAAGTACGTTTTCTCGACACCCCTGAAATTCGTTACGCTTCTCCAATTGCAGTGCGGAGCTCACGCGGTGAATACAGTAGCTTGAACTACGATGATGATGACGACGATGACAATAATGAGGATGAATCAGTAACATTAACTGAAGGTGCTTCAAATATAACCAATAATACAATTATTGGAGGTAAAGACTCTAGAGCTTCTTCCAGGGCGTCATCTGTATGCTCATCGTACACTGTATCATCAATCTGTTCTGAGTGTAAAGATACCGACGAAAACTTTCAAGACGAAGAAAGCGACACAGTTGGTGAGATGACTCGACATCACGGTAACGCAGGTGCTACTAGTGTAGGAGGTACGAAACGTTCAAGGGATCACCATCATCATCACCGCCACCATAGCAAACATCACAGCAGTTCCAAAGAGAAACCAAAATTGGTCGTGGCAAATGTGACTTACCTTCAACGACCCATGTCACCTGGTTTGGTTCTCAGGGAATGTTCTCCTGCTTCCTCAGCCTCTGGAACAACTGATTCCTTCTGTCTTTTGACTGGTGGTGGTGGCAGTTTCGTTGGTGCTAGTGTCGAACCAGCAGGCAACTTTCCTTCTTCTTCAGTGATACGAAACAATAATGTGTTCACTAACAATAATAACAATCAACCCACTGAACCCCCTTCATTTCAACAGCAATCCAAATCACAGCAAGCTAAATTAGAATTCTTGAAATCATTTTCGAATCCACAGCAGCAGACTTTTGAACAGAAGAATGTCGTCGGCCCTAGTCCGGCTCGCAAAAGGGACCCTCTGTGTGCCAACAATGCTTCAATTATTAATGTTAATGAACGACAGTTTAGCCGTGGGGGCATGGACTTCATTTCCCCTTCTTCCAGTAGCGGTGGTCGTGGTGCTAGTGACATTAGAAGTAGTAGTAACGTCGGTGTAGTAGGCATTAGTGGTGCAATTAATAATGCAATCATAGGAGGACATCAAAGACATGTACAACAACCAGGATCTATACATGCATCATCCCATCAATCGTATTTACTAGATGACTTGCAAGATCCTTTCCTTACAAACAGACAAAGGGGCCATTATTTCGACGCTGGTCTTTGCTCGGGTACAGGAGATAGTTTAGTAGGAGACAACGCGTCTGTTATAAAAGGACATGATGGTGTTGGTACCGGTAGTGGTGCACAATCTCTTGACCATGGTACCCCTGATGAGCAAAGGCAATTGCAACGATCTCAACCGACTCCCCGTCGTGGTGCTGAGCAGTGTAGCAACTTCGATAAAAAACAATCTGGTGGCAGTGCCGACTCTCATTCTTCGGGTGGTCAACAAGGTGCTATGGGAAATGTTGCTGGAGAGGGAACAACGCGTGGAGAAAGGTAATTGTCTTTGTAAGCCATTTAACAGCGGAATGCTCATTAAATATTTCTGCGTTTCAGTTGTGATTTTGCTTTGTGATATATAAGACACTTTTAAAGGAAAGGCGTTTCACTTTAAAGTACTGCAAATTATAAGGCGTATTGTTTTTTGTGCATTATATATGTATCTTTAGGTTGCGGTTGGAACACCTATGATTTTTTACTTTCTAATCAAACACAGAATTTCACGTTATTGTTATTTATTGCGCTGTTGTATTATATCGCTCCATTTAGTATTTCTGCGGTGGTATTTTTTGTTTTATTTAGTTAATTAATAGTGCTAGATTATATTATAAAATTAATAATTACATATTGCGAGTCGAGTCAGTTACTGTAATGTAAGGAAAGCCTAGGTAGGTCAGCCTTTCCATTTGTAAAAATGATTGCTTTCTTTCATAAAGTTGATTTCTACCCAGAATATTAACAAAATCAATATTTTGTCGAGTTAAATAGATAACTTAAGAAAATAACATGTAGTTATTTTTTAGTATAATATGTACATTCACAACATACCCAAGTGTATGTATGTCAGTACTCAGTACAGTATAAATCATAATTATGCAAATTTAAGGATGTCACAGGGACATCTGCCATGAATTTTTACACCATCATAATTTACGGGTTTACAGTTTACATGCATAACCACCTGCTAAACTAATTGACGTAGCCCAATTCGTAATAATTGACGTTTTGGCAGGCAAAATGTCGACGGTTTGATTTTACGCTGCGAAGTATAACATTGCACTGACAAAATGAACAAAAAATAGACTAAAGAAGGAAGTCAGATGCTGCATTATACTTAATATCTATATTACATGGAAGTGGAAATGGTTATTAGAAGTAACATTCTGACGCTTGAGCGCCATATTCGTAAAGGCTTATGTACCCATCACATCACCCAGCGCTCTAGAAATGTCAGTGAAATTGAAATATTTTATATACTTACATATTATAACCAGCCACTATTATTATAGAAACTGGTAACTCAACTCAATAACTTACCCAGCTTGGTCTGACTCGATCAAGTCATCACAATTTATCGATAAGATTCCCTACACAGCAATATTTCACACGGAAGAATATTTCAACTAAGCACACTAAGCAGAAGGTACTTTACTGTGCAACCTCATGAAAGCGGTTTGAAATGTTACCTTTCACCAGCTATGAAGAAAGAATGGCATATAACGTTTCGGTCATAAAAACGAAAAAAGCTGCATATTGAAAACTGCAATATTTTTAAGAGGTGTACAGTTTGTAAAGCGACTATATTTTGTACATTGAAACGTGTGTTGTGCTTCATATTGATGAGCTTGTAGCGTTCTGTATGTTAATTCCAGACAACTTTAAAAAACCTAAAATAAATTTGTGCTCTGGCGTATGTAAAAAAATATTATTCATTAGTCATTACTATCTGCCAAATTTTATTATTAACTAACACTAATTATCAGCCTCAATCCGATTATGTATTTTAACCGCTTCTCTTTAGAGAACCAATTAACCTACTCAACAATAAGAACACTCACTAGACTAAATAAATAACTGGCTGATCTGCTCAAGTCAGGACTCCTGACTCCTGAGTTTAAAATAAAACATCGAAGCGTTTAGTTTTGTTCTTCTGTATTTAATACACCCCTTATACATCTGCGCCTGCTTATTCATATGTATGTACGTATCAATTCGATTACCTGTTCTGCCTAGACATTCGTGATTTTGTGTAATACAAAGTTGTTTCATAAAAAGCACGACATGGAATTTGAAGACAAAGTTGTTTGACCCCGTCAAAGTTTTATGTATGTAATATCGAAAAACTGTTTACTGTCCATTGCGCTTTAGACTGCTCATAGACAAAAAAATCAGAAGAACAAAAAATGTATTTCTTTCGGTGGAGCATGCATAGGAAGCAAAATGTGTTCAATTTGTGATTTGTAACTGAAAACGTGGCAATATCATTATCGTAAAAATTTTCTGACATACTTTTAAGTATCGGTCGGTGCGTATCCCTATGTAACCTCAATGAAATTACTGGCGATGTCTGAAAACAGGGGGCAGTAATTCACATTTTGATATTATCACAATGAATCACGATAATGAAAAATGAACGTGCACCTCGCAACTTAATAGTATGCCATTGTAGCCTATAGACAAAAAACAAAGTTTCGCAACATTGCAACATAATAGGTATATATTTTAACAGAATATTGTATCTTTGTTGCAGCAGCGCTCCTGCACTTAAATGTATGACAAGGAAAATTCAACTTTTTACTTTGGTTGTCCAAATTGCATTTGTTATTTGTAGCAATAAATAATTTCAAGTATATCAAGGGGAGGAAATGACAGGCGGTGACTGTCCAATTGTAACATCCTTTACATCAACGCCTACAAATTGACTTTTAATAAGTTTTCCATGTTGACAAGCAATAATGCTGTGTGTGTGTGCCCTCTCCTTTTGATTCATTGATTTTCATTAGTTTACAGTACAGTAGCAGTATATTACAGTCAGGTACATTGCTACAGTAGCATCTTTCCCCAGTCGTAAGTACCTGCTAAGAAAGTTGATTTGATTGACCATTATTGCAGATACTAAAAGATACATTTATTTGAATGTAATCCCATTTTTGACAAATTACTTGTTAATGTAGTTGTGATAAGCCTAATAGGGGCGATGATGATTATTGATTAGTTACTACAGGCGTGTTTGGTTTTAAAGTCGCAGCCTGCGACTCGCAGGTTTAAGTCTCGTATAGCTAAATGTATTTCGTTTTTCAGTATATGACATGAGCAATTATACGTAATTGCACCACGTCAGAGTTCCTCGCTACACACTTTTCAAATGATGACGACATTAAAACTCAATTTGTCTGCCCCATTTTTGTACCTAATAATGACCTTGTTTTTGAATACCTTCCTATGATTGATTACATTAAACAATCCGTAAAATCTAACTTCACAATCAAACCTTAAAAATATAAGTACAATCAATCCAAAATCAATCTTGATATAAAAAATGCCCACGGGCTGTGCCCCGTATAACCGTCAAGGATATTTCCCATTTCGAATGTCTAACAAAGGAAGGATGATACTGCATACATTGTAAATAAGATTTAAAGAATTATTGTACAAGCCAAACTCCTAAACGATGATGTTCGCACAACAAAAGGTAAAAGTTTAATTGTGAGAGGACTGGTTCAAGTTTCATCTTCATCTCTATTACCAAATATGCAATCATAACTTTACTAAAAGTTGGCATTCTAGGCATTGTCCTAAAATCATGATTCATGATACTGGCAAATGCAAGGCAAACACTTTTAAAACGTGTTTTACACTGAGAGAGGACTGGTTCAAGTTTCATCTTCATCTCTATTACCAAATATGCAATCATAACTTTACTAAAAGTTGGCATTCTCGGCATTGTCCTAAAATCATGATTCATGATACTGGCAAATGCAAGGCAAACACTTTTAAAACGTGTTTTACACTGACCTTTGCTGCGCACATTTTACATTTAAAGCGTTGTAAAAGAGTACCCCGTTTTATCGTCAGCAGTCGCCAGAATTAGGAAAGTCAGTTAGACTACTCTATCACGATTGTAAGGACATGTTAATACCATATGAAATGATACAATGACTGACGTCAAACTGCAAATATTATTCCTCCAGCAGCAATTCCACTTTCCAAATCAGGTGCAATGATGATGGTGATGATAAGCAAACATTTGCTAATTTATCACTTTTCAACCTACAGCCTGTCTAAACAAAGATTTCATGTGGGTCGTACACAACTGCTTGTAGCACATTCCCTTTAAAATATATAGAAGCTATAATGATGTCACATAAAAGTACATATATTTTAATGTATTGCAGTTTTCATAACGAATCTAGGTAAATGTTGCTTTGTAAGTGTTACAAAAGGACATTTTGAATTTTGTGGTTCCTTACTACTTCATCTGATGTCAGAAGAATATTATTACAGAGGAGTGCATGTTGCATGTGAAAGTAGTTTTTGTAACAAAACCGAAAAGACTAGACACATTACATATTATTGTAAATTTTAATTTGGCGATGTAATATGGCTTTTAAACTTTTTGAGATAAGATTCATATTTCAAATATGGGAAAACAGGTGATAGAAACAACTCCGGGTTTCAACTGTAAGTCATAAAATAATTTAATTTTAAGTAATAGATCGTAAAACACAAAATGTTTGTACCTGACATTGTAATAATGTTTGTGATGTAACATTTCATCAATGACAAAAATAGAAAGAAACTTGGATGTAAGAAACTATTTATCGTGTCCAGACTTCCAATAATGTGACATTGATCGTGAAAAGTTGTTTTAAAAAATTAACTTGGCTGGTGGTGGTTCAGTTGTTCAGTTATAAAAATGCTGCTCGTAAGATTTGTGGTGGTGCTGTAGTTGTCAGTCGTCAAATAGGAGGACGATTTTATATTTAGGTAATTATGTAAATCTAGAATTTAAATGGACCATTGTTTGTCAGGTAAATTTAATGAACTGGTAATGATACAATAATTGTAAAGTTGTTCTTCCGCCTCCGCATAACTACAAACCGAACAATGCGACTACTTGGCATTTCTTTTGGACTGCCATCTGCTGCTGCTATAAAAGTACACAGTGTTTTGCGTCATAGAGAGCTGCTTTTAGTTCTGTTTTGAGGTGAACAAGTATATTAAGTTCTGACCAAATGTAAACCGTTACATAAAAAGATCCCACAACAGATTCAAGCCTTTTAGTTCTTTCCCATTGATTAGACAAAATCCATCCAGGTAGTATCCAGTAATGTGTGATAATGATGATAATGATAATGCACATCAACTGACATCAAGTTGTTACACTTTTATGATAGTAAGGAGCATTTTTGGTCAGTTATAAAATGTTCATAGGTTTACAAGTGTGCACAGTAAACCTGAATTATCTAACTGCATACATATATCTAACCTAAATATCCACGTGTGGCATTGAATATTGAGTGTTGCAACTTTCGCTCTTGACACAGCTTCGCCGAAACTATATGGCAGCATTATCCAATTTTCCAGAAAAATGCTCAATTTACAATTACAATTTATACAATGGAATAAAGTTTATCTCAAGTTTAATGCAGAAAATTCATAGTTGCATTATATAAAATTGATAACAACTACGATACGATCGTGTGAAAATATTCCAGAAAATATTCAAGTTCCTTGTTCTGCATCACATTTTTTATCATCGAAATTATTTTATTTTATTTTACTTAATATAATATGCACTCCATTGAACAAACTAAACTTACCGACCCAAAAGAATAACTTTGCGGCACATTTGAGATTGGCTCTTTGGATTGAAATGATAAACGGTAGCGAAGAATATGGGACATCGAATTATGTCACTTTGTCTTTTGAAAAGGTTTGAAATAGACTTTTCAACCCAAGTAAAGCAGCTAATTCTTTAAAAAAAATTAAATAGTTTTATCAAAGGGCGTTTTCTTCTGAAAGCATACGCATCCATCCTTGCGGTACGCTGTTATTCATCGGATCATTTTACTTGTCAAACGATTGACGTAAAAGTAAAAGCATTAAGCAGGTAGACACGCGTTACGTCTTATTTTTTTTAAATTGCTGGTTGAGCAAATGAATATGATTTTTATATTCATGCCTACTTACAGATTAGTCGTCACGTCACACGCCAAAATGTTTTATGTTTACCCACAACAAATAATGAGAAAGCTGTTCTAAAATACCTACAGCGCAGCGGGGTTTGTTGTCAGAGTATATACGGGTTTATGTGTTTTGTGTTAATTAGCATCCATCAAATCAAGAAAATCCAAGTCAAAAATATGCCCGTATTTGACCGAGCGTAAAAGAAGGCAGACAGGTAGCCTTGCTTAAATATACACAGACTGATAATGTGATAGTAAACTTAACTGATTACAATAAAAGCAACAAATTTTTATTACGACAAGGAGGAGGTATATATGGCACCGCTCAAGCATTACTTCCACTTTGTTATCTACCGTATCGTCTTTAAATTTTTAACAAATAAATTCACTGACAGTTCACAAAAAAATGGGCAAAACCGGGTCATTATGGTTTGTTAAGTTTGTTTCAGTGAAACTTGCATTTTTAAAAAGATTACACGCCTAGATCTTAAACCAGACGTGGCGTATATGTCTACTCAAGAATTTTTAAATCGTCGCCCTGCGGTGATATTTGAACCTACTTTTTTTACACATGCACTACCGTACAGCATGAAAACTTTATTTATTCATGCATTGCAAAAAAGTAAAATTAGTAAAAACCAATACCCATTAATAATACACAGAGGTTTTAATTACTATTATTATACAGGAACCATAATTAATTAAATGGCCGCAATTTGTGCAATATTGAATGATACACGCAGCTTTGAAAATAAGCCAGTCATTAAAAGTCTATAGGTACACGCACACTAAGAACGAAAAGAGCCCATCAATTTCATTATTTATTTACCTGTTAAAATTCAGTTAGGGTAAACTGGTGGTAGACAATTAAGTAAATATTTTTTTGTTTTTATCATAAACAAAATTTTTATTCATACTTATACTCATTTGCCTCTTCATATGTATCGACGTGTAATTTCCTTTTTTTTATGCGTATAAGCACATCGCCACGGCCGAATGGAACTACAAATTAAACATTTTGTGAAAGAAGTGCAATAAATATGTATATTAATATTAGCAATAACATTATTCTCTTGTAATAATATGTAGATCATTGAGCATTCATGTCATGTATCTGCAGAGAAAAAAAATTGTTTGGATGATGATAATGATGATGATATACATATGCACCACCGTTTTTATTACTTTAATTTTACCCAATAAAAAAACGTTTGGATATTTCGTGGTGGTAGCTTTAATAAAAAAAAGTTCGTCGTACATTTCCTTTTCCTTGTTACACATTTGAAATGTGCGTGCCATGCGTTAAATTTAACATAGCCGTACACTTATTTTGAAATCTACCGTGCAAACATAAATGAGATAACAGAGAAGCACGGGTTTGGGGTTCCGTAGGTATTTAAAAATCATTTTGTAGCACATGGTTATCATTTTTGCGTAAAATTACACTCTTGGTTTTAGTTCAAATTGCACTTCTACTATTTGCATGTAAAATATATATAAAAGCGTATCTTCAGTAAAGTACTAGCTAGATAAGGAATAATATATACATGCCAGAATGAGAAAGTAAAAGGGTTTGTTTAATCACGCCAAAATCCGCACCGCATTACGAGCGTTCTTATGTAAAATTAATTCTCCTCGCCAAAAATAACTCTAATAAAACTCTTGATGCATTTTTAAAAGTCTGCAGTCTTCAGTACAGAAGCCTTCTCTGCAGCACGCGGGTACTGGGGGTACACTGGGTTGAGAAGACTTCCACTCCACTTCCACCATTTGTAGCAACTGTCATCATGTTCTTGTTACCATTTGGTAAAATATACAACAATTTTGCATTCTCCGCAAATTTACACATATTGTACGCTTATATCTATGCAAATGGGACAAAACCCTAGAGAAAAAGCCTCTTGAGATGCACACCTTCGTAGAGTTTTTACACGCGGAAGGAAAAATCAAGTCGAATTCATCAAGACAAAAAATGATTAACTAGGATAAACCCAAATTGCAATTATGTTTTAACTGATTACAACTAAAACCAGTAACTCTGCTTCTCTGCCCCGCTAACGTGCACGCCCATAAAGTCAAAAGTAACAGCAATTCGTTACATTAGACACATAAACTCGTCGTGTTCGTGTTTCCTCTGGTATGAAGCAATACTAATTCACAAGCCACCTAATTCTCCCCTTACCACCACCACGACATCACGGGTTAAAAAAGACAGACAAGTAGAAAAACAGGCTCATTTACAGTCATTTCAAGCCCCACCATGTAATTTTGATACTCCGGTGGGTTTGTGTGTGATGGTTTCGTGGTAAAAGTAAAATAAATTTTTCAAGAGGTACAACAGCATCCGTATATTTCGGAATACAAACCTGCAAGCATGAATTTTATCATCATCATCATTTTATTGATCCTAGTGCTCATTTTATTATTCAACTCGCTTTCCTCTTTTGCAGGTTGTAGTTGTAGCGCTTACTAAATTGGACATTTTCTTCTCTGTGTGTGCAGCACCAATCCACTCTCTATCGAGTTAAAGGTTAATAAGTTCAGTCAGGAAAGACCCACTTGTCAGCTGGGCTTATTGAGGACTTAGAACAAGACCCGACGTAATGATAGTAATAAAGTTTACAAACTACGTAACATGATCACGACGATTGCTGTGTAGTCGAATATTAGATTTTAGAAATGAAGGAAAACGAGCACATCAACTTACTGGACATGAATTTAAGTTGCGTAGCTGTACAATGTGCGTAGCTCCTACTTTTTACAGTTTGGTGGTAGACATTCAGAGATTGCATTCTAGTCAGGGAATTTACAATCCTCTCGTTCATTATTGCTTGTGGTGTGAATCTCAACTGTATAGGATAGGAAATACGTCGACAACGAGAAAGTTGACTGTTATTTATGCAGAACAGCACTCGATTCAAGTAGTTCACTTTTGGAGGGGAATATTCCTAATTAGAATAAGGAAGTAACTCCTGACAAAACTTTGGATTTTCCTCCCAAATCCCAAAGCCAATATTGGCACTCTAATCAAATTAACCCTGGGCAGAACTGCCTGTCGTTTCCCTAGTCGAGTCAATTTATGAAGGCAAGTTTTCCCTGTACTTTCTCTGGGTAGCACACAGCCAGGTCCGCATCGTTCGAGTAGTCGACCAAACTAACACGACTGCAGTAACCACATTACACCGTGTTTGAAGAGACGTGAATGGGCTGTCGTGTCACAAAGTAGTAATAATCCAAGCGATTTTTTTAGTATTTTCTTTTAGTACTTAATCAACTGCTTTTATTAGGTATCTTTACAGCTCTATTTTCCTAACCATCATCACTCAATCAAGGCAACAGAGCGGCTCAACATTTTATAGTAACGTTCTTATGTATATGGAATAAGGATACTCTTCTCTCTTGGTGGTTAAAGGGAAGGGTACATGTAGGTGGCGGTTGTGGCAGCAGATCAGAACGAGAAACGCATAAAAATGAGATGAAGAGAGAGAGAGAGGAGGAATCGAGGACCGAATTGTATTAAAAATTGCAATCAGATATAGTAATTTATGTACCTACTTGCTTCATTTCAATTCAACGTTCATCGCATCCTTCACCCAGGCATCGCATAACTGTACAATATTTCACACTGTTTCACGATCTTATTTACAAGCAGTTTTTGGGAATCGATTGCAGAAAAATAACTCCTCAACGCTACTGTATTTACTCTTGGCTGCACAAAAGTTATATGCTCACTCACTGGCGCTGTAATAAAAATGGTTGTTGATGCACAGCAAATTTAGCTTATACACTTCACCTGTTTACCACTCACGATGGCCATGTTTGGGAAGTCATTGATTTGTTTGGTGGTGAAGCAGTTGATAATGATGCAATGATAATAAAGATGTGCATTCCCTTTTCCTGCTTCAAACCAGACAATGTAAAAGGTGCGCTGGTTTGGTATGCATTTTGTGTACATCCTTCATCGTCCACGACGACGACGGCGACGACCCAACTGTGGGATGATTAAAAATGATGAATGCATTCAAAAGCATGTAGGTATCGGCACATGAATGAATAGTGATTGTTGTTCAACAGTATCAAAAGAGACGTATGCTAAAATTGCAATTGCAAATATAAAGTAGAAAACGTCCTCCCTTTTCACTTAATTGTCAATGCAAAAATGCACAATTACAATATATGGATGGATATCTTTTAAATATGATTGTATGATGTGCCCATGTATATTTTCTTAACAATGGCAATATAGTAATCATCAGAACCGCAGCTGGTCCATCTATTATTTTTTTTTTCTGGGTTTGAGATTTCATCTTCAGCGGCAGATACAGAGCAGAACGGCAAAAAAATGTTAAGTCTTTAGCGGGTCTTAAAATTATCTGATTATTTTGGACTTACACACAATGTATGTCAATGTATTTCCTTTCAGTGAGTTACCTTGATATTTTTTTGTGTCTACTCTCTCAGCAGTATCATTGAAGTATGTGTTGGTTTGGTATTGAAAGTTGGACTAAAACACTTAATCTTAATAACAAAGGCAATTATTTTTATTTTAATGTGATATCAGCATATAAATTCGTACAAGAATTTACGACTAGCATATTACTACGTGCGAATCCGATCCTTGGAGAAGGTTTTTGATGACGTACTAAAAAGTAAAAATGGTAGTGTGAGAGGTGACTAGTGCTAATAATGCTTCGTTTCCCTTTTAGGTTACGAAGATGAAAAAAATAAAAAAATAAATACCTACACTGCTAGTCAATAATATACTTGCGTGTATTTGTATGTGCTCGTAAATTACACGGTGAACCAAAACTTACAGGCAGTCTTGCGTAATCATAATAATCAGCGTTCATTTGTCTTGCTCCGGTATTTCAAGTTAGGTAAGACAATAATTCCCAAAAATTAATAATATCACGAGCGGAATTATGTGTGCGGTTGTGTTTTTTTGTATCAGTATTATCTCTACAAAACTCACGGAGGTTCTTGTGCGACGAGACGAATGTACGCGGTAACGGCGACTATTGAATATTTCGTAACAATATGTCGAGTAATTTGTTGTACACGTAAACGTACTTGCACAAGTGCATATATGTACGCGCAAGGGCAATAATAATGCTGCAAAAACAAAAAAATATATATAATAATATGGGAACTGATTTTACAAGAGAATGCATTAATGTCAGATCATTGTTCATCGACGTTAAACTTGCTGTCGGCGACACACCGACAGATCAATGCCCTGTGCTCAACGGAAATATTTTTCTGCACTGCATGTTATGTTACGAATAATTAGATCGATATATACCTACCTCAGCAGGAGAACAAAAGGGACAAAAAAGTTAATTTTTTACCTTTGCATTCTCTGGCTTGATTCATGTCTGTCTTTTTGTAGGGGTTTTGCACAAGTGCAGTGTACAAGCTTTTTACATTATGCATAACTTTTAAACGAACGAATGAACGAAATCCATTATATTTCTTTACCGATTTATATAGGCAGCCAAGCAAAGGGCAAACTGATAAATGCATTGCAAGGATTTTTTTACCCTCTGCAAAAAAAACTCGTACAATTTCGTGCATAAATTTCTATTAATAATAAAAAGCCGTATTGTAAGTAATCTAATCAGAGTTGATCAGC
>JAHZNB010006196.1:0-10736 GCA_027744295.1 Callyntrura guangdongensis
AACTCATGCGGTAAGAGAGATGAAGATAAGACCACCACCATCGCATTTCACCCCAGGAGACCACGAGTATATAGGTACACAACGTAATCTGCTACCAACGAACAGGGTTTACTTTGCCGTGATACACGGCCCGTGTAACGGTACACATAGCTAGTTAACACAAACAAGTTAGTAGTGCACTGCGCTCTTAAGGATGTTAATAACTAAATGCCTGCAATAAAAAATCATTTATAGCCATTAATTAAGTGAAATGTGTTTTCCTTCGCTTTCTCTCTCCTCTTCCTTTCTTTACATGAACTGCTACTTGAACACGTGAACTAGTCTGTCGACTGTCGAGTCAGCACACCAAACAACTTGAAGTACATACACATAAACTCACCCTCATACTTCAACTTTACTTAAGGTTATTATCATCTTTACTACCGTCTGCTGTGTTGCGTGTGTCTAGAGTTTCTTTTTGTGCATGATTTTATTATTCCTTTCCAATCTTTAATATAGCAAAAAGGCCTACTCTGTCTACTTTATGAGTTTCCAACTGTCCCGGAAAATACGCCATTTCACCACCTAAACAGGAGTCATTTCAGACAATATTCATGGGCCCGAGAAATACTCCCCCATAGGCTCTATCGCAATAATGAGCTTCTCCACTTAATTTTCTCATTTAGCAAAGTTTCCGTTATGAACATAGTCGTACCTAGTGCTCTTTCAGCCCAAGCCAAACCGAAGGTAATTTTGCTTTCTGCAAGAGAAGCGGCCGAACTGAACGAGCACGCTTTTATATAATTCGAGATACACAAACCAGCAGCTCGAAGCACTGCAATTTTCTCACAAACCCCCTCTCGTAAAACTTGCAAAACAACGAAGCGAAGGATGCATAAGTACGTAGCAAGCAAGATACCGCGAGCGCAAGTTCCATTTCGGATCGTATCTTTAAAAAAATCTTTCCGTTTCCAAACAACTCGGTCCTTACATTTGGCCACTATCCAGTGAAGAAAAGTTTCACCAGTTCTTTAATCTTCAGTAATTCTGACGCCATGTTTTTCTATAATTTCTCTTACGGTCTCCCACAATTTTTTAATTAATCTAGTAATGGGCTCTGCTCGCAGTATTGGAAACTTGTCAGCCTTAATCATATTTGCATTCAAAGCATACCAATAATAATAAAAGTAGCTATTGCAAACAGCAATGTACTGCATGAATTAACAATAGCATGGAATAACTTTCACATGTCCGAATGTTTTATTTACACACTTTCCCTCTCTCCAATTCCCAACATTTTTAATTAACAGAGATACATAAATTACAGCGTTTATTGATATTTAAACAAACATCAAGGCTCGCGGCAAGCCGTTAGTATGCGAGTTTGCAAATAATCAAACTTTTTAAAGTAATGTTAACAATCGTAGAATAAGGAACCATTAAATCTTATTAAAAAAATAGAAACTTATATAGTCAATAGTTGTATATTTTTGGTTATTTGCTAGACAAAATCCTAAACTGCGCCAGTGAAAGTGCATGTAACACCCTTTTCCAGAGATACGACAACGCCGAAACGCCCGACAAATTTACAAGACAAATGTTGATAGCACCCAGCGGCAACAATAATCTTTTATTTTAATAATTGCTCTCAGTCTCATGTGCCATTAACTTTATAACGGCTCATTTTCACTAACTAATTAGCACCCACCAGCGACAGTAGGATGGCATTAAAAGTAAAATGGCATGTGTGCTTAAACGCTGCCAGGGTGTTTTATCATAAAATTATACAAATGTGACATACAAATACAAACAGATTCTGTATTTGTATCATTCATGATGTTGGACTGTATGTAATACGTAAGTCAGCGAATACAATAATTGTGAATACATATTTTGGCTGAGGTAGGTAAGTTCAAAACCATAACTGGTTTGACATTCACAAGAACGGCGTGTCTTTCACCTTCAGCAACCAAAAATTACCCGGCAGTCGTAAACGGGCTTATTGTTATGTTTAACTTTCATTCTATTTTTTCATTCGTTGAAAAGCGCTGTTTAGCAACATTAGGTGTGTAACAAAGGTAAACCACCCATTACTTCTATTTCAGACTAATCATCAACTCAGTCAGGCAGACGCTGCGCTAGACTGGTCTTCCTTTGTGTTTTTTGCATTATCTTCAACAATACATGAAAAAAAAATTGAAGAAGCATGGTACATTTTATAACGAAATATACCGGCCGACTGTTACACTGAAAGAAGAGGGAGGGAAAGAAAATCAAGTGCAAATGCACTTTAGTATATAATCAAAATTATCATCATGACACGTCAGTTTTTTAAAATGGAAAGATTGGCTGTTGTTTGATGTTTGTCTAGTTGTGTAGCCTAATGACTGGAAAATACACTGCATTTTAAAAATATAATTCTTGGTATAGGAACTGCCAGCAAAAAAGTGGCAAAGAAAGCAACAAAATATATATATGATAAATTCAATGACCCACCGGACGGATAGAAGCTATCATTATGATTTCAGTAGGATGAACATGTAATGAAAAAACTTGTTTTACTACTTTTATATTTATATTATGTTAACCTCTGCGATCTTGCATTTTTGCATTGTTACTATTATTGCACATCAGATCAAAGGTGTAGTAAACCGTAGTAAGTTATAATAATAAAGGCTATATTAATCAAAAGTCTCGCATGGCTCGTTCATCATTCGTCATCAAGAAATATATACGTACAAGTTGGCAGTTGCAGACTGTCGACTAATAAAAATACTTTTGTCTGAGTACTCGTCTAGTCCTTAAAACACACGAGGCGGAACAAGAAAAAAATCTCGATTTTAATCAACTTTTCTTTTTATATGGTTGTTAAAATATTCTTAATAAACATTCTATTTTATCTTCATCTTATGAGAAGTACCTAAATATGTTCAACTTTCCCGGTGTGGACAAAAGATGATTAGATACTTTTCCAACACAACACACCATAAGAAGCTTTCTTTAAGTCTCAAGAACTTAAGACTATAAGACTTAAGTAGATGATTACAATTATACAGCTCGAGTGATACAATCACAAGCTAGAAAAGTGTTGGATTTTGCTGCATATGGTTTTTTTCATGAGAATATTGTCCATAAAGCACAGTTTTGATCTGGATCTGGACACTTTGCAATGCCCAACTTTATAAAACCTTGTGGTTGTTTTATATTAGTAACATTAAATAAATAATGCAAAGAATTCCACTGTTTTGCCAACTGCAAGTTTTTAAAGCGATGCAATCAGCCATATAACGTACATAAATGCCACTTATGCCAGTATATACCGTAGGGTTTGTAGAAAGTAGGAAAAACTATGCAATGCAGTACGATTGTACCAGTTTCCCCTTTACACAAGAATGACTAGTGGGCATTATGTTGGGTTGGGGGATGAAATATTATAGATAAGGCCCACACGTATTGTATAAATGTCATGATGGCGATGTTGCTGTTGCTACCACCGTCATGCATGACGTAGAATGAGATGGCCGTATGGAAAAACTTACATCTCACTATCAGCGTAAACATTTCACGCGCTTTCGGGAAACTCCTTCCTCATCAAAATTCGTGAAACGTAAAAACCACCGTCATGACGTAGAATGAGATGGCCGTATGGAAAAACTTACATCTCACTATCAGCGTAAACATTTCACGCGCTTTCGGGAAACTCCTTCCTCATCAAAATTCGTGAAACGTAAAACTCTGCTGCATCATGAATCATATAAAAAGCCGTCAAACAATGCTATTTGCTAATGTAATTTTAAAGCAGAAATATATTTTCAAAGGACTTCAGAACGTGTGGATGATGAGATAAATCCAACTGAATATAGCATATATATGTTCTCTGCTCTGTGCACAAAAATAATTATATTGATCCATGCTTCGGTTTACATACATTATATCAAATCCCCTCCTGGCTATCGATCTTTTTGCTGCTATAACTAGATGCAAATGAAAACTGCATGCATGCAACTTTTCCCTTGGCTGTATCTCGCAAAATTGCCGTTTTTAACTTGCTAGTTTTACGATAAAGAATAAATTAATACTTGGAATTGAGTACCGAGTACACATCCCTTAATTAACAATGCATTTCGTGTACCATCTAGTCGTCGTACTATTATTCGTATATATGATGATGCAGGATGATGATGCATGATGGTGAAAACCAAAAATATACAAAAAATACATGCTTTCCAAACACAACTTTTTGTTGCATAATTTAATAAATAGTAAAAATAGATAGGAAAATGAGGAGGGAAATATGTGCATGTCATGAACAGATGTAATAAACATCAAAACACTGACAAATCAAATTAAGCCACACTTGACCGACTGGCAAGTGCCGCACGCATACACACTATATGGAGTTTGATCAACAATTCTAGGATTTTGAATGTATCGTACCATTCATATTACACCCATCGAATATAACTAACCCAAAATGTGTGACATTTCCATTGCAGTACATGCCTAGATTATTTTCAACAATCTACACCCACATTATCATCCTTTCGATCAAAATGAGCATCCCACCTACAATAACATAATATTTCGTTTTTGACATCAAAATGCTTGTATTATCTCCTATCCCCATTGACTCCATGCAAACGCAAACTGAAGTGGTTTACATATCTGTATGTAATCGTCTGCTTTCTTGTTCGTAGTGGTTATTGCTGGATATCATCATATAAAAATATCATGCAGTTGTTACATGCATAAATACATTTGCGTAAAGAAAGCGTCTTCAAGCACTCTTATTGAGCCACTTGAACCTATCCCACCACATGCAACACGCACAATGCAATGTGTAGACGTAAAAACAGATGGGTGTAACCAAACATCACGATGGCTTTAATAATTGTAAGTATAATTCAATCGAAGAGTTAAAAATGTATAAATACACAGACGTAACGTGAAATACGGACTTTAAACTGTAAATAATCATTTAAAATAGACACATAATGAAAGCTGGTTCTTTCCTTTGGGTAGTACTACATAGAGAAAAGTCGTACCGCATAAACAGGCACGCACGTTCCATGTTTTGCTCATTCTTGTCAAATGAAGCACTTTTATACGAGGTCTTTACTGGATGTCTGTTACAATACAAACAAATAAGAAACCTCCATCGACAAACCTTTCCGTTTACTCAACGTATATAATAAGCACATGCTAACAGTGGTATCGCATACATAACTAATATCTAGAGAGACAATATAAAAAGTAATCAGCAATGCATTTTGATTTCGCTCAGTTCATCTATCCCACATGTACTGTCGTTATTTCGGGCTGGAATAATGCATTTTCCTACACCCATTGTCAGGATTACTTTCTTTACATCTATCCAAAAGAACAATAGGTACGGGATGGAATGAGGTAGGGGGAGGCATTGTGTGTATACAATATACAATGTTGCCCAAATAAAACGCGCACCGTATGCTATAAAGGAAAAGCCATCATTTTCATTCGACATTAGTCTATCCTTTTGATATCACAAACAACCATCCCACCACCATTATCATCGTGATTAGTGATTAGGTAAAAGCAACACACTACTACACTGTAATGTCAATCTATTAAGTATACCTACTACTAACAACAACCCTACCATTGCCTGCCATCACAACAATATGTTCATCATCCACATCATCATCATGGCACGGCTCATTTGATTGTGTGATAGTGAAATGGGAATGATGGTAAGCATAAAGGATAACATGGTATTTTATTAAACCATGCATACGTATGTGGTAGGTACAGTATACGCTATGCACTATGCACTCGCCAACACTACCACCAGTTCAGGTTCTTCACCTCGTGTTCACTCACTCTAAAAAATAAACTTTAATTCTCTATTTCTCCTCGTGAAATGGCTCAGTTTTTTTCAGTTGGTCGCAAACTTGACAAGATTAAACCCCCAATGTATACTTGGCAATGCTACTTTACTACTTACATTGCTGTAGTCATACTATCTTCTCCATAAAAAAAACTTCATATAAACAACATTTAGCTTTGTATTAGCATTCTCATGCAGCTATCCTGTCGTATCAGTAGTGTTATCTAACTCACATACATATGCGATGCCATTAATTTAATTCTGCACGTCTTCTTGTGCGTACATCGACTCGTAACATCGTCACTGCTCTACTGCGAAAGTTTAAAAAAAAATCAGAGATCACGACGAGCACAAGCAAAGGACAGAGGGTCGTTACGTTGTGGTATGATGCCAAAGAGTAAATCGAAAAGTAAGTAGTCAAAAGTATATTACCAAAAAAGAGTGCGTTGCGTAGTTTACAACTACATCATCAGGCATATCAAAATAAAGTGCATATGTAGTATGAAAATGCTTCCTCCTCCATTAAAATAACGATGAAAGCAGTCATAAGAGGCAGCAGGATTTAATTGAAGTATAGGGATTGAAGATAACGAGGAGGATGAAAGACATATAGGTACGCATAACAGAACCATATTATTATCTACTGCATGCATTTGACTTATTTTATACTGGCATAAAATGCTATATGCAAAAGGTCCATGTACCCATGCACGGTTTAACTTTCAACTGCAAAATATACAACAGTAACGTACACATGTAAATCGAAAACAGTTATTTTATCATCTCGTGATGTTGATGATATGACGGTGCACGCAATTTTCTCTCGCAGGAAAAAACAGAAAACTGCAAGAAGAATCGTTTATATTTTGCAGAGTTAAAAATCTCTTACAGCCGTATCGCTACTGTTACTGTTATACGGATTAAAGTGGCGTAATTTTCCGTTTTTGCAACAATACAGTGCGTAGACAGGCAGTAAGCTATAAGCGTACTACTACTAACCACAATTATTATGCATTGGAAAATAATGATCATCATCGTCAGTTAAGTTTTGCCTGAAACCAACAACTGAATAAAACCAGCAACCTACACATTGCAAAATGCAATTGATAAATTCTTAATGAGTATTGCACTACTTTTTACTGGGTACGCTTTCAGACACCGTGGGTTAAAGCGTAAAAATAGTATGCAAGTTTTTTAAAAAAAAGTTCTTATGATAATTTACGTTAGGGTTAGGATAGGTTAGGTTGGGTTAGGTTAGGCTTATTTAAGAAAAATAATATTTCATGATTTTAAAACAAAAAAAATAAATGGTCCCCATTATGGTTTTATAGCCACGATTGCTTATAAACATTAACTTTTTCTGTCTTTCTTTCTTCGGTTTGTGGGTCACACAGTCACACCACACTTATACAAGTTCACGCAATACGCATTATGACCATGACCCCCTATTGACCATTTACCTAAACAACAACAAGGAGAACAGCAGCCCTTGAATGAGTTTAAAACACCGAAACATCACCCTTCTTCATTCTTGTTTTTTTCAATTTATGGTAAGTTGCTTGTTCTATTTGGAATTAAAGTCAACATTTACAGGAACTATTACGGACATTCTATACAAAATATTCATGAAAACCTCTTTGTCAACGACATACATTATATCAGAACGATTTTTTATGTTTTGCTCATTTGTTACTGATTTACAGGACTTTACTGTATTTCGTAGGCTTTCCTATTAACAAAGTGCACTTGCACTTGTGAGTTTTCGTTATTTTTGCAATTCAACTAGATATCAATTAATGGATCGCAAATGAATAAAAAGGAAACATTGAGAAAGTCACTCGAGAACTATAGGTTCATTATCATCGCTATAAACATTCATTCTTTTTGAGGAGAGTACGAGGTCCAATAACACGAGTTCGTAGAGAGATTGCCATTTATTGTTCAACGTTAACCTCTTGTTGAGTTGGTCTTTGTACTTTTTACAGATTCAGCGTCCTACACATTGATTATGTAAACGGGCCACATACATGTGTTCTTAGTTCATCGGTGGTGCATATTTGGTTAGAATTAAAAACATATAAGTTGTTATTCAACCACATTACTTGCGTAAAAAATCACACAGCACAGAGTCAAATAGTAAAAAGGCAGCTTTCGAACAACCTCTACCTTCCCACGAAACTGGACTGAGAAAATTTACTCTGTCAATGTTGTCTAAATCTATTCCTGCAATGATCTGTTGCTTGTAAAAATAAGTACATATGAGCACATAGCTCATATGCAACCACTACTGACAATAGCGATTTTATTGATCTTACTATTTACTAGTACAATAAAACCCATTCGAGTGTGCAAGTGGTTAGCCTTAGGCTTCCACCCACCGACACAACGTGAAAAAAAATCCTTTTAGAAGTGCATCTAGTATGATATAATAATGAAAGCTATTCATGTTGAAAATGTTCTTCAAAAACAGTTGACAACAGCAGTGAAAAAGGAATAAAACGCGGATTTATACAACTTACATTTAATAAGAAGCCATGATATTACAGATATACGCCATGATGTTGATGCTAGTCAACTTGAATATATAAATGCGCCTTTATTGATTTATCAACGAATGTATACGTAGAAAACAGGAAATTGCAATCACGCGTAGTGCAATCTTAATTTAGAGCATGGTTGCACCGCATGATAATGTAATAGCCTTGGAATAGCTGTAGTAAACATAAAAACTGCAATATTCCCATCCAATTTCAGAACCTAATAGAACGAGAGAAGAAAAATCCCAAACATGCTTATTTTCATGCCGAAGGGTGGATCAGTAAGGTAATCTTTTGACAGGCGATAGCATTGTAAATTTGTCAACTGAACCGTTCAAATACTAGTCTTCCGACTAAATGCATAATGTGTACCAGACGTACTTTATGCTATGCTATATGTATTTTATTGTACGAGATACTTTCTATAAATTAGAGTAAAGAACGAAACAGCAATCGATGATTTGCAGGGATGCGTTAGAACGGAAATGATTATATTGCGTAAAACGACAGGAGTGCAATATAAAAAATAACAAACAAAATAGTTCTATCACGCATACAATGACAAAACAAGATGATGACGATGGGTGAAAAAAAGATACAAGTCAATAACACAATCATCATTTTTCTACCGTAAGTATCTTCATTTTGTAAGATTGGATTATTGTTCCGTCAGTTCATCGTCTCGCATTTCTTTATGGCTTCTTAGAATGATGTTCAATTCAGCAGAAAGTTGATGAGAGAGTTCGTGATAACTGAAAGAGGACATAAACTTGAGCAAAGGATGGATATGCACTTTTATAAGAGATTCTTAAAAAAGGTCGGAAAACAACCTTTTCCTTGGGAAATACAAGGAAAAGGACAATAAACTCTGTCGACTAGAGTCGAAGAACCTAACCAGGGACGTTTTAACTACATGAAAACGCTACTTGCCTATTTTACAAGACATTTATGTGAAGCGCGTTATACGGCCACTGTAAATTATAACTAAATTAGGAGCAGCTAAAGCAGTACAATATTGAAAGATATTCTTAAAAAAGGTCGGAAAACAACCTTTTCCTTGGGAAATACAAGGAAAAGGACAATAAACTCTGTCGACTAGAGTCGAAGAACCTAACCAGGGACGTTTTAACTAAATGAAAACGCTACTTGCCTATTTTACAAGACATTTATGTGAAGCGCGTTATACGGCCACTGTAAATTATAACTAAATTAGGAGCAGCTAAAGCAGTACAATATGCACAAAGTTTGGCCAAGGCCAATATAAACATATACAGTTTTAAAACTGGGGCTACTGTTACAATGAAATGAGAGCCTAGCCCAATTGTGCTTTTATCTGTCAATTTTCAGTGTTGAGTGAACCAAACAATTGAACGAACCGGGTAAGATTTAATTGTTAAATAAACATACGGTGAATTTTAACTCGAATACCAAAGTAAATGTTGTTTGCGTTTATTTCACAAATGGTAAGTAAAAACTAGTCTCATTTATTTTAATGCGTCGAAATGACCAACGGATTTTTAGTGAAATGACTACTAAAACAACAACTCACATATATAACATGGAACACACACATATACCTACCTACATCAAAATTCAACACGACAATAATGGCGGCAATAATCATATAGACAAATGACCATCATTTCTTAGTCCTCTCCTCAGCATCTTCTGTCGCAGTCGCCATCATACAAGAGAGCTGGGATTACGACATTAAGTAAAACGGTTTAGTAGAGTAAATATAGTTTGAGTTATATTACGATTATTTTCATTTTCCACAAGCACAAAAAGCTGACTTAAATTTTACTTGCACGGCTTTCTGGATAATTACGTTGATGTTGATGCCGGGGGTGGTGCTCGTGCTGTAGTTGTACACAATAATGGTTGTAATGGTGAAGTAGAGACGGAAGGATACATACTATTACGAGAAGTGTAAGAGAAAACTGCCCCCAATACCACTACCGTAAAAGCATATGAATGGCATCGTCATTGGAATGGCATAGGAAAAGCGTCGCCATCAACTTTAAGGAATAAACATTTCCCGATAAGAGAATACGATTCTTTGTTTTCTTTCGTATTGTCCATTTTAACGAAGTATTCATGAATTTTAACATAAGTCGTCGTTTATCAAATGGGGCTGTTGATACGATTTCATCTTTTCATCCATTCCATCAAAATTAGCACGACCATAATGACGTTGAAATTGAAACTGGGTAAAATAAATAAATAAGGAGAAATGAATGATGATGGCTTGATGTAAAATTGTAACTCATCATGGAAAAATTGTTTGTCCATCAAGTGAATATGCTCTTTTGCACATAAGGTCTTTGTCAGTCAGTCATGAGTTTGAATTTGAA
>JAHZNB010006197.1:0-10113 GCA_027744295.1 Callyntrura guangdongensis
ATAATTTGGTTGGACATTTAAAGGAAAAATTTGCAATACAAAGAATAACATTCTCTTAATAATTATTGTACTCGCTGTCCATCATTACAAACAGCTCTCATTAATCATAAAATGTATATTTTGGCGACAGCATTCCATTCCAAAAACCATTCCTTATAAAATTGACTTTCCAAAATAAGCTAGTCTTGTAATAAAAAAAACTTTATCCTAAAAGACATATCACATGCCTACTATAAATAAAATGTGGGTACCAACTTCCGGTTCATTAATGTCATCATAATTATTAAACACGAATCAATCATCGTAGAAGGTTTGTTCAGATGCCCATATTTTACAATGACGTCCCTCTATTTCGGACAATAAAAGGAAATCACTAAAACGACTTATAAAACACGTTCATTACAAAGCATGGTTTTGTTTATTTTCATATCCATATATTTTCATATCCATTACTCAAATGTTCCATAAAATGTCGTTGGTGTTACTAACTTTGGTATATATTAGCGGTTATGCTATACTACTGAATTTGTATGTGGTGGTGCAAAGAGTACTTAATATGACAGAACCATTACACTGGACGACACTACATTGGAATTATGAAAGAAGTTTTTTAAAAATTTAGTTGGAACCAAGAGCATTAATTTTAAACTATCAGCATTTAGATTCAAATAACACTATTTTATCACTCAAGCAAAGATAGTATATACAGTTAACTTGACAAATGTAATTCCATTAATGCGTAATCGGAATCACAACTTATACATGACCTTGCACAATTTACTTCAGTAAAGGAAACTTTCTTAAAAGATAACCACACTGACCATAATGTTGCACAATCCAATTCCAAGTAGAACGACGCAAAAAGCATTAGGATATTTTATATCATCGGTTTCATGCAAGCAAGCTGAGTGTTTTATTTGTTTACTATTATTTACTGATATTTGGTACATTTAGGTTTTTATACGACAGTATAAACAGTAATGCTCAAGTAAATATAGGAGGGTTGTAAAATTCTCTATTCTTTCTCTGGTCATACATAAGTATATAGGTATACATATACATAGGTATAATATACCCAACGCAAACCCACGAAACGCCTTTGTACTAGCTTTCGACCGGAAATAAGTTTATTTATGAATGAATGAATTGTATTGATTCTGAAAGTTTTCAAATGAAACACGGTAATTTACGCCTGACGTGGGTGTATGCTAATGTGAAAGAGGCGTGTACATGGTCCACATTCCTGTCAACTTTCACCAACTTCAGCAGTCTACCCGGTGAACATGTGAAGATTAGACGGTTTCCTTAAGCTTATATTTTTTATGTGGTCGTAATATAGTTTTAAATAAATTCTCTCTATTTGTAATTTACTCTCAATACTGTATGTGCATGTGCTGCTGCCGCCCTATTTTACTACCGTCGTCGTTGTGGACGTGCGGTTGAGTTTAGGTTAAAAAGCAGCTCCAACGCGAAAGAAATTCGTAAAGCACACGTTTTTGTTGTACGTATTTTGTAAATCATAATAAATCTGCCAAAGAAACCACTGAATGTGACCCACTAGGGCTGGATAGTTGCATCTTTTGCAGCTCTCTTTCAAAGTATTCAATTGTGCGTACACTGCAAAAGACGTGGAAACAAGTTTTTTGGCAAACTTTCTCCCAGTTGCTATATATATGGCTCTTGTCATTTGTCTCTATCACTTTACTTAACTACACATCTTGTTTGCTCTTTCGACTAGATTTAATGTTATGGCCCAGCACAAGACTTTCTACGCTTGGGCAAGTATGTACTTGGCTTGAAAACAACTCTTGAAAGGAGGGAACTTAAAATCTGAAATGTGTCATTGCAAAATTGGTTTCGATAAAAGTTGGTAAGCTAACAATGTAGGTAGTAACGAAAGACATCACAACCACCTACATTTCTAACTATTCTGACTATTAAAAGTTGCATTACTTTAAAGTTACCAATCGTGTTTCAACAAGTTGTTTGCCTCAAAGCAAGAACACTTTTCACAACATGTCTTATTAATATTAAAGTTCAACAATCTAATAACTTGAAAAATACACCTTGATAAATCAGCAAGCATGGTTCTTCCGAGTAGGTAGGTATGAACAAAAGTTGAATTGAACATTGTACACATCCTTCGGTTTTATTTTCTTGGACGGTGCAAAGTTACTTTATCGAAACGGAAACTCATGCATTCTTAATGAGATCAATAACTTTCGGAACAAGATGCTAAAACAACTTCAAAATAACAAACCAATAAAAACAGAAGAGCCCGCTGAAGGTGACACGTATTTAGGTAAATATTGTGATTATATTGCCACTTTTCCAAGTTCAACCATCGTCAGTTTCATCAAATTCGTTAAAATAATAATTTCGCAATAAAAAATAATAATTTTCTCATTTTAGTACTACTACCAAGGAAGCCGGTGTGGAATACACGTGTACTTAGGTGTGTAATGAGAAATTCACAAATCTTTTGTGTAACTTACATCATACATTATATTTAGATTCAGGTGTATATTTTCCCAAACAAATACTTTACTGCGTATCATTATTTATTATGTCGCTTAAAGTGACTTTCACCAATTTCGTGATAATAATAATGTTACACATTGATAGTATCATATTGCATACAGATTTAGTAGTAAATTAAAAATAGTGAAAGTCGTGTTGAAAAATTGAACAGAAGAAAGAGCTTAAACGAACAGGTACATAAGTGAACATACATTTACATTACCTATAAATTGACATAGGTGGTAACATTTCCTTTCACTTTAAACTTGCCTACAGATACAAACCTTTCCGTGAACATTCCGTGTCCCTTTTTTTATTGCTCTCTCCACTTTCCAGTTGCTTTTCCAACCACTCTAAAGTTGTAGGAAGTTTTACAGCTAAAAAGTTGATGATGGAGTTGTCAAGAAAGAACAGAATTTGCAAAAAAAGGAGAAAGCAACATGCAATAACCTCAGGAGAAAAGGATTTGCACATCAGTTTACTGTCCTTCTATACTACTTCATCTCCATCCCTATTTGCTTACTCGTATTCATCTTCAAAGAAGCATAGAAAACGTAAAGACATTTTTAAAAGGTTTCGGGAATCAGACCTTTTGGCTACTGTGACTTCAATTGCATCTCTACCAACCAGACCACAACATAGAAAAGAAAAAGCTGTGGGAAACGTGAAAGAATGAAATACAAATAATGTAACTTCAAATATAAAGAAGGAAATGTCGATGATGATGGCGTCTCCATTTTATGTATTCTCTCTTTTCTTCACATTTCCTTACACATATCGGTCCCACCAGCAACTTTTTTGTGCGAGGCGGTTGTAATAGGTACACATTTTCTTTAATATTTATGATGGAAACCGGATAAAAAAGTTAAAGCATTTGTACTTGAATGACTTGCAAAAGAAATAATGGGTAGTATTGACATTAGCGTTTTCTCCTCTGGTGTGTCTGTGGGAAAAGTCTGGCTACTTTTTAAAAAAGTGAAGTAACTTTTTATTGTCACCAAACTAACATTTTCATCCTTTCTATACCTTCTTTAAATTTACTCTCTTTGTACAGCCATGAAAAAGTAGACAGCGTCTTTACTGACAATGTCCAGAAAATTACAACCAGCAGTAGTATTTTGTACTTTTATTGTCAAATGGATGCCATAACAGGTCTAACACGAGAGTACATTTTACTTCTTTATATTGAATGTCAGTTGAAAATTGACTGAACCTCTTTACATGTTTCACCGTCTGTCTCTTTCAAATAGTTGTTCCAATATGGAGTTAACTTTGATCATAATGGTGTTAGGTACATAAGGGTTCAGGCTGCTACACCACGGCTGACTGCTACACGTAATAATAGTATAATACAGAAAAGGAATAAAGAAACAAGTTCCATTGCACATAATATATCCAGTTACAGGCAATAAGATGGGGTTTTTGGCTGTTTGTTGGTTCTGGTTCGTGTACGTCAGGGAAAGTGAAGAAAGTTTTCTCGTTTCATTTACAGTTTTACTTTTCTTCATCCCCTTGTGATGATGTATCATAAAGTATTTGAAGTAGGACGGTGTTTTTTATCTTGCTGTTATGTATTTTTTCCAGATCTGGTTATGGGTTGGGAAAATGGGGTATCTAAATCGTGGCACGCATATAAAATATAAATCCTTCTACCAGCAAATGCAAAGAAGATTCTTCAAAGAAGCACAAAAGTATCAATAGAAGGATTATGTATTTAGCTTACAAAAGTCAAGGAATAAAGTTTGTTCTTTGAACAAATTTTTATTCATATTGCTTTTATTTCCTGATAGCCAATGCACACACATTGTAAACTAGACATTTTTCAAATCTAAGTGTTGGGCATGTGCTGGACAGAGAAAACCTTTCACAAATTTTACATGTAGTCGCATGAACTGTACATACATAAATACGTTAAAAATATACAATGTTGCATATCTATTCGGAATTTTGAAATCAAATTATTGGTTTGCTCCTTTTGAGATTGAGTTTCACAAACTGTCAAATGTCAACAACATTTTTGTAATTTATATGCAAGTGATATGTTGATGATTTTTGATTGTCCGTGGTACATTTCATGGAAGAAACCATTATTTTAGAGTCGTATGATGATATGAAATTTTGTCCATTGGAAAATGATTACTTTTGCTATAAAATTGTTATTAAAATCACATAGAGTCTGAAGTAACAACGCAGTTTGTTCACTTCTTCAAATAGCTGTTTATGTCGTAATCTCTTTTTCCTGCATGCAACGTTAAAAAACTACCTAGAATGTGTATGCATTTAATATCGGTGTTTAGAGGAAATGTTTATTGGTTTCACAAAGTTAGGCACTAAAACTTTCACCACTAGTGTATATGCACAAACGTTGCGTTGTATCATATAGCGTGACGTCCTACAACGAGTACTTTTCCATTTTCCGGTGTAGACTAAAGCAAGGCAAGATTGCGAAAAGTTCCTCTTATACCCATACCAATTAAACTAATAAACGAAAGAAAAATACAGGCATTAGTAGTGCAATCATATGATATTTGCATTGAAACCTGGTATGATACTAAGCAAACGATATTAAATTTCGTAATGTATGGCTTTACTCCTGGTTCTTGTTAGAACTTGGATGGTAATACCAGCTCTGGTTGATAAAGTTATTTCTGTATATTTGCGGTCACTAAACTGTATTTGGATCATTCAAGTATACAATAACGCTCAACCGAATGGTTAAATCGGCAGAGAATGACAAGTGGCAATCGCAAACGCAATGCAGATCTAGAATTACACAAAAGTAGAATATAAAGGCATAATTATAAAAACAAACCTAAACATTACCAAATGGGTTATTTATTAGTTCTGTAAGTTACCTACGTGTGCTGCTACCCCTGAAGTTGTAATTCGTAATTTCGTATCATTCGCAATTTAAAAATAGAAACCACTCAACAACCAAAATACGTTTTATTGTAAATGTATAAATTTCATTAAGTAAATACACGGATGAAGAATTTCACCCACTATTCAATCTACCGTCATACCTATTGAAAGAGAGTCGTACTGGTTAGAAAGGAAGATGCCCAGAAAGTCGCATTGTCGTATATAATTCACCCTCGAGGTTCCTATTTTCTTTCAGTGATAGTCGTACATTTTTATGTTTGAGTCCTTAAGTTAGTTGTATGTAGAAGTTGTTAGTATAGGTACCGTCTCCGTATAAAAATACTTCTCAGTTCGGTAGAAAGAAAGCACAGATGAAATGGAATGGGCTGCTTAATTGTTTCTGACAAAGTGATAAATTTTTCAAACGCCACTTAAATCTCTTTTGAGCCTGATAAATTGACCGTGTTTAAAGAAGTGAGTAGTAAAAGAAAAAGGTATAAAATTATACTGTAGAATAAAAACTATTAAAGCACCCTCCGGGGAGAAGCCTCTGAATGTTCCGACTCGCCAAACACGCGATGATGATGATGAGCCAGGGAGTGGGAAGTTTTAATACGGGTTTCCTTTTTACAAGGTCTCTCTATTCTGGATCTCAAGATAAAAGACAAACGGTAACAGTATGGTAATTATAATACCATTAAGACATGTATCTCACTATTCGGACTTGCAAGTACTACAATAGCTGTGCCGGGTTTTAGATAGAATATTAATTAAAGCCTTTTTTCTTCTCTCTTTTGGGCACACTTGGCTACTTGCTTTCAATTTAGTGAATCAGTAAATGGTATTTAATTCCAACGTTCAACGTTATAGATTAGGCGATTGAAAAGCCTTTTTTCTTCTCTCTTTTGGGCACACGTGGCTACTTGCTTTCAATTTAGGGAATCAGAAAATGGTATTTAATTCCAACGTTCAACGTTATAGATTAGGCCATTGATTATTGATTATTTACTATGCTACATACGTAAGAGAAAACTCTAAATTCCCATTTTACTTTTCAAACTTTTGATTTTTTACGTTTACAACATTAATTCTTGGGCTTGGATTACAACAACAACAACAGATCACATACAGAGTAGATTTTTGCTTTGTTCAAAAACATTTCACAAAAGTGGTAATGAAGTGACTTACGTCTTAATAATACGCTTGAATTAGTTAAAGTTCAGAGCTAAATTTTAGAGGTTATTATGAGAAGAGAAGGTTTTAAAGTAAATGCACTTTCTTTTTTCGTTGTATCTCTTTTTTTACCCGTCGTCATTTATTATCAACATTTGGCATGACTTTTCTTACATCTTCAAATCTCTTATTTTGTTCTAATCCGTCCAAACTTGGTTGTTAGTATTGTTCATTCTTTCTTATTGTCCATTTGGTTTCTTTTCTAGAAAGCCACAGCTATTTTCTTTAATTAACTTTCTAAGGGCCATTTCGAAGAGTTAGTTTCAAACATTTTATCAGATCAAAGTCAAAATTTTTATACAAAGTACAGTTGGGGACAAGTTCTTTCAAAGCTCTTCTACAATATGTAGCCATTATCTGAATAGCGTTAGCTGGGATGGAAGGAGCAGAAGGAGCCGTCTAGTTGACAAATGCAATGCTTGTATATCATAAATCTAGGTTTATTAGAGAAAAATGAAAACATTTTAGTTGGATAAGCAGTGTCAATGATTAAAAACTGTTTCGTGCATAACTCCAAAAACTTAAATTCCGAATAGGATGTCGTTTTCGACAATCTTTATGCAGTGACAAGGGATCACAGTGTACTTGTCATCTAAACGGCTCCTTCCATCCGAGCTAATGGCTATACCTAGAAGAGCTTTAAAATAACTTGTCCCGAACCGTACGTACTGACATTACTGACAAAGTCAAACAGAAATATAACAATTGTGCATGAGAAAAAACGGTAATAAAATAAAACGAGCGCCCGAGTCAGTCTGTATGCCGCTGGAGCTTGTGCATACACTGTAACGTACGAATAATGAATAGGTATAACCAGAAGCTGTTAGTTCATGGTAGTGAAAGTAATATGAAACGGGCTTGACTTGATCATAACTGTTTTTACCTGAACTCTGCTCGAGGACATGCCGGATAAAGTTTTATTTTATATGTACCTAAACAGAATTAATTAAAAGTGACAATGAACGATAATCGCGTCAAGGTCCCCATTTTGAGACACGTCTTAATTTTACCCATTTACCCTAGTATTCACATTCACAAAGAACGCTCATGCACATCACACTGTGTATGCTAATAAATACATAATACATTGTCTTGTACATTTATGATTCTTGTGTATTCATATTCTTGGGATAAAATTAAACAAGAGAAAGTTCTATTCAAGTTACATTACTAATGCCGACAATATCAGTAGATTAACACAAGAGTACCATATAGCACGAGAAATGGCTACTACATACTACATTGTATAGGCAGGCACAATATGCATGTAAATTCTTCTTCAAATTCATCTATAATCCATTTTTACCAGTGACAATTTTGCTTTTATGTTTTTATAGTCTCCCACAAAACTGTTAACTTGACATAGTACCCATACAAAACATTTTGATGGTATCCATTTTCATATATACCTTGTAAGTAACTTTGAATGAATGCGTGGTAATCGATCTCTTATCGTTTCAACTTTGTGCTGCTACTTTACGCCCACTTATGTAAACGCATGAAAAAAACTGTAATGGATAATACACGTTTGTGTATTTATCTACCTTTTTTCATCTAAAAGAAATACTATCCAAATTATACCTACCTTGAAAAGTCAACTACTACTAGCTACTTCTACAAACTTACAGTTAGTTCAAAGTTTTTACAACACCCTCCTCGCAACTGCCAGGCACTTCGTGTTACGGGCATTTTGCACAGCTGTAAAGCCAGCACTTTCACCCATTTTATGTCCATCGTAAAAATATTGTTGGAACCCTCGAAAGTTTTCTATTCGTAAAAGACTGGTTTTTTACGAAATGAACTTTGTTACTGGGAAAAAATGGCGTACCTACTAAAATGTACTAGAAATTGAACATTATATGCGTTGACGAAATTTCTACCTTTATTTACGACCCGCTGCCCTGGTAGGAAAAAAATTTGTCGTGTTTGTCCATATCTAGTCATTTATGTTTGATCAAAGACAGTGGCGGTAAAAAGTACATACGAATAGCGCACATCTCTGAATCTTTCAACGTCTAATACGTAAAAATTATGTCCAGTGTCTTCAAAGATATCCATGCTATACCCATTTTAGTCGATTAGTGAAAAGACTACCTATTTGAAAATCTAGGTCTTACATGGGACCTCCTGGCTGAAATGGCTCAATCATCGTAAGGTATATCACCGATATGCTTACTTTCGTAGTTCTAGTGCTATATACCAAATTGAACTATTGATGTAATTAAATGAATATTTACTTTCACATGCTTATTAGAATACATGTATAAGTTACAACAGCAAACTTTTAAATAAGCTTAGTAAAAAGTTTTTAGTACGCTCTCATTGTGCTTTCGTCTGCATCAGTCAATTTCAAAAAACTAATAATAATAAGGATACGTACTTTAGTAGCAACTGATATTAAAACCCTAATGTACCATGTAGAACTGCATCCGAAGAAACCAGTAACACCGCATGAAAAACCATAAATGAAAAACCGAAAAAATCAATGAACGCGTTCAACCGAATCAATGCTGTGCAGAGTTGAGGGTGCACCTGGCTGCACCTATTATTATGTTGTCATTGTTCATAGTCCACAAAGATAGCAGTGTTCGGTTAGTTCGGTAATATGTATGTATATGGAAATGGTCGTACACAACACTATATTATATGAGACAGATTGTGAGAACAGCCGTTGGAGCAAACTAAGACAGCATTGGAACAGGTTAAATGCAAAGCCATATATTATATCCTCTTCGCACGTCTCAGGTTACACATAAAATAAATTAGATTTTGAACAGGATGGTTTTATTATTGATCATGATTCAATTTGATCATTTATGATTTAGGGCGTTTGCAATTTTGTTTATACTGAGGCAAAGCATCCGGATAAACTACAACATGTATCTATTTCATTCTATATTGTGGCTTATTTTTCATTGGTATTTTCCAATTGAACAGTTCCAAACATTTTCTGGTGACAAAACAAAACAACTTATAAGCCGGGAAAGGAAAGGATATATTTTGGTGTGGGTATAATGTAGAAACAGAAAGTCCTTAAAACAATTCATGAAAAAGGACAATGTTGGCCTTCCCAGTCGCATCCCATTACATGACAAAATATTTCCTCACGAGTAATATTTTTTGTATTTTTATGCGTATATTGTAAAAGTGCAATTTGTTGTTTAGTTATTTGGCGATTTTCTTTTTTATAATTCCCTATACTCTTGTTATACCGTTGTATTCTCCTTAATTAAACCAAATTCTACCTACTTTATAAAATGTTCATAGATTATTGCAAACAACATAAAAGGACATCCTTCCCAATTAGTGGTTCATTAGGAAAGCAACTATTTTGTCTATTGCTGTGCTTTCCCATGAGTTCTATCATCAAACTAATTCAAATTGAAAGAAACGATAAATGGTTACATTTAAGGCATATAGAGTATAGTGCAGTGCAGTACACGAATATAATGAAACAAATACCAGTCCCAAGATTCGCAATAAAATTCTAGGCGGGTG
>JAHZNB010006198.1:0-12520 GCA_027744295.1 Callyntrura guangdongensis
TTGAGCTATAGGATTACCTTAATTACTTAATAAATGATTTTAAGAGGCAAAATCATTTACCCATGACGTGTGTGTATTACTCATGCGTAATAAAATAAATTAAAGAGCGTTACTGCTGAAGCTTTTGTATTTTAACAACTACTAACCACTGACTATATGCTCTATACTCTATACAAATTCACTTCTGGCAAAAATAATGAAATTGTAGTGCAGATAGCTTCTACTTAAAGTAAGCATTATAAAAGTCCTGTTAAGGATTCACTTAGCGTGAATTAGCCAAATCTGTTTTGACAATAAGAAATACTGCAAAATCGAACCCAATATGATTAAACAAGTAGCCTTCATAAACGTGTAATATAATATTACTATAATATTAGTCATCATAGACGTTCTTTAGAGGATTGTTTAGCTGTGTTGCACTTTGACACATTAATTTTGCTTTCATGTAGTTATCTCTATTTCCCAATAATCACATATCTTGTAGTTCTACTTCTAGTGTTGTTAGTGTAGAAGAATGCATTCATACAATGTAGTTAGAGGAATGCACAATAAATGATTTTTAAGTGTTCAGTCTATAATACATACATATTACATTACATAATAAATAATAATAACGTTTATAACATTAAGATATGAAGTATGACTACTCAAAATAACTAGTACCAACTACGCACACTTTATTCTTCAAGTTCAACGGTAGTACCATTTGTCGGGGGTCGAGGTTACTTAGTAACCGTTACTACAACTAACTGCCTTCTTACGAACGAACACATTAATGCATCTAGGGAAGTACTGAGTATTGGGTTATTGAGCAGTGTCCAAATGTGAGTTGGTGGATGACCTAAGAAATTAACAATTTCGGTTGGATCTGATTAATTCTAGCATACTACTATCAACTATAGAAATAGAAAAGTAATACTAGCGCAATCAGGTGAAGATTTGCAACTTACAGTCCCACGGAATGTGTAAAACCCGTGAAACACGAGACATTTTTGGCTGACACTGAAAACAAGAACAAGAGTCAGGAAAATAATAATGCTAAAAATTACAATATTTTTATAACTTTTTTTTGTATCGTTAGGGTTTAATATCAATTTCACCGGTGTCGTTATCAGGAAATAACATTTTCATGTACAATTTAAATTTGCAATATTACAATCATACTATAAATTCACGTATCCGTCAATACTATTCTTGATACATCAACACAAAATTGACACAAAGATAACGCTAAATAAGGGATAAATTAAGTGGAACATATTTTCGTACCTTTTACAATAAGTAATGACTTTTATTTGTGTAAAGTACATTGCAAATAGTTAAATTATTTTATAGGTACATATTATAGCGTATCATTTGCGCTAAAAATAATAATCGTATGGCTCCTTTTAAAAATGAGATTAGAAATAGAGAAAGAAGAAGATGCTTTAAAAATCTGGAATGAAAATACATGTTGTGTATTTACAGCTCAGCTCACAACACAACACGTCAAGTTGTGACGTAATCATAATATGTGTACCACGGACTACGGACTGACTTGCTCTGATAAATAAGTGTATTTGTATAAACACTTTGTGACACCATAATCATATTTAAATGACTTTTAAAACCTTAGGAACTTAACAAAATGTTGGAAATAGCGAAACAGTTTTACATCGGCAGCAGAATAATAATGCAATCACAATTTGCAAATTATTCGAAAATGTAGAAATTGATTGTGACTATTTTAGCGTGTGCTCTGGTTCAATATTGATTTGTAACAACAAACACGCCTTGTATCTTGAAACTTGCCAATTTTATAATACAATAATATTAATAACACACAGTTATCATATCATGTAATAGGTCTGGTCTTATGCATGAATGACCTTGAAAAAATAAACTTTTTGCTACACGGGTAAAATATTTTAAGTCCCAGAAGAAGCATTCAAGTCAGTCATAAAAACTAGCCAATGTTATACTTGCTGTTATTTCGATTTATTAACGTCGCTGATGCAACATTCCCAACAGATTTATAAATGGCTGAGTAATACTATCAGTGAGTTCGGTGTAAGATCTGCAACTTCTAAATGCCGTGTCCAGCAATGAAATGATGGACCTGTACGGGGCACTCCGTGTCACGCTGGACGGAAGTTGTAATGCATTTCTTAACCTATCGTAAATATTTGTCACGGTAGAGAGATTAATACCCGGTATGAGGCCTGTAGATGGAAGCCTCGTGTGGAATATGGCACTGGATAAAATAGAGTCTGTAATATTGGCGGTGATGCCCTCCACGTCAGTTTTGACAATGGGCTTAAACTCATCATACAACATATCACTGTATTTTTCGATGAACATCCGGAACGCGTAATTTAATTCATCATTTCCTTCCTTAGGAAGCAGGTCGTCCATCCAAATCCTTACGTTAGTGAAGGCCAGGTCCGACACTACTCGTTCCGTTTTGATAGGAATGGACTTCGGATATTTTCTTGTATCCACAATTTTCAACTTCACCTTTGATTTTATTGTAACGCCTTCCAGACGAATCGTAATATTGCCTCGAGTTCTTGGTGGCATGAGAAAATAGTCCCCTTGTACCGTAATTCCTGGTATTATTAATGCCATATCTAGAATTCTCGTGTTCACGTCCAAAAACCAGTTGGAGTTCGAATATGACGTTAAGTCGTAGACTTTAAGATTGGTCAATGTGATGTTCGTCTCGGCTGGATATTTACTCAGGTTTCTGTAAATGTCACTCAGCCGAAGTGGATCCATGGGAGGGATCCCAAACTCTGGAATACCTTCTGCCAGTCGACTCTTCATGGAAGCTGCTACCACACGAAGACCCTGATTGAACAGCGTGTTGCTTACTTGACTTGTACATCTTCCTATTTCTCCCCCTTGTGAATCCAGTAATTCCTGGGATAAGTCTTCTGGGTTTTGGGGTGTCCTTCGAGGTTCTCTAGGCCAGAACCCGGAAGACGGTGTAACGGACACTGAAAGAAATGCACTCAAAAACACCAACCACTTCCATCTACTATTATGATGAAATAGTACTGCACCACCGGAACCACTTGGAAAAAGTTCTAGTCGCCTAATGGCGACTTCAACATCTCCTCCTCCCCCAATCATATTATCCTGACTAATTTTACTCCCTTTTTGCGTTTCACTGCAAACTGTTTTCAATTCAACTTTTAACAATGTTTTACGTGTAACAAACCACAAGTTACCCTGTACACTTTACTTAAAAACCCTATAAAGTTCATGAAAAAGTTCATTCAATGACATATTGTGCTTTCTAGGGTTTTTATTTTTATGATAAATGGCGTATTCCTCAGTAGTTGTACAATATTCGTCTTCCATGTTTTTTAAAACTCAGTTGTGTACAGACGGAATGGAGCACTCACTCACACCGATGCAACCCGTTCCAGCGAGTGTCTTCCAACGTGTTCTCACTTTTGATCATGTACACGGCTCATCTTCTACTCTGGTAATAGCAGTAAAGTAAGTAGTAGCACTTCACACGTAAAAGTGTGTTCTTGCATTTGCAAAAAAAAAGTTTGCAATTTTTTTACATTTTTGTCCTTGTACCAAACTAATTGGTAAGAAGCTGAAACAGAGAAAAGACACGAATAGTATTGGTCAGGCTATTGTTGGCTAACGATTATTATGAGTGCTGGTGATGATATCGATTTGCAATGCTTGGGTTTTAGTTTTTCCAGTCAGGAGTTATTGTGGGCAATCTTCAAAAGTTGCAAAATACTGATATCATCCTCTATTGTGCTAACAGCTCTAATTATCTCACCACACACTTTTAAACGCTTCACTAGACTAAGCTTTTACACTAAACCAATATAGATTAGCTTTTCTCAATGATTCATCGCTGAACACGTGTGTAATATTTCAACTTGATCCAATTAGAACGGAGAACTTTTACATTTAACACATGAAGCTCAACAGCGGGCAAGTTTATGTATACATATATAATTGACAATCGATGTTTCTGTACACTTGTTTTATTGCTTTTTACAATATTATCCAGCGTTGTTATGTGTGTGCTCACGTAAAATTTGGTTTATTGCATAAATTTCATGCAAGTAGAAAGGAATATTTTCTTGTAATCTTCGGTCTGTGGGAAAAAACGGACAGGCTATTAGCATGAAATGAGAAGCTTTGTCCGAGTTGAGCTTCATATTTATACAAATTGTGATTTGTTTCGAATACTGCCAGTACCATCACCACCACCACGAGAAGAATCACCAGCACAGTAATTACTACCACAACCTTTATACGCCATCAGGATATAACTTAAAGATTAAGATCTACATAATAGTTTTGTAACGATTTAGATTCAACATGAATGTTAAAAGTTTTTTGGCATAAACAATTTTCACAAAATACACTTGATGGTTCCGTATCCGGTTACCTTTCATACGTAATGCTACTTAAAAACTTTTTTCCAGGTCCGGGATACTTTTTCTGCGGATCAGTGCCCGACTGTTTTTGCCTTGTTTTTCTTGGAAGTTTCTTTTTTGTTCTTGCTCTCACGAGTGCAACAATTAGGTTCATCAAAGAAGCGCAAAACACTAGATAGTAAGACACACGCAAAAAATATTTGAGATGGACAAAGAATGGGATTTGCTAAGAGAAGAGCTTCTTCATTTTGGCAATTTTTTCTTACACTCGCAGCCCAACTTGTGGTGGTGGCATGGCTATTTTTCTCAAAAAGTACCATGTTTGCAACTCACAAACTTTATTCTATTGTTTTGATATGGGATGATGACGACGATGATGATGGGACGGGGAATGAGAGTTGATTACATACAATATCACAATTGTTCAAAGATACATATGCTCATACGTTTATGCATGCACTCGTATACGCACACAAGTAGGCAATCACAAAGGAGAAGAAAATGATAATTACTTTGTTACCAACACATTTTGCAGTTTAAATGGCTATTTAGTACTTTTAAAGAAGGGTCAAACAAAAGACAAAACAAACCAACGTGCTGTTATGTGTTACATTGCAGGTAGACCATATCCAACGCTGCAGGTGCTCAATTTCTACCACCATACCACAACAAACACTGCAACTACCACGCAGGTGCTATTGTTTTAAGCAACATGTACTTACGTACTTGTAAGTAAAGGACCAAAAATCATTGTTGCTTGCTCTCTTGCAAACTTACAACTACTGACTACACGACTATGACACGATGCAATAAGCATCAATATTTTTATGTTGCAAAATCCTCGCTTGCCACTTGTTTGCTCCTGACTCGATAATTTTTGTAAATTTTTTGTTAGATGAGATATAAAATGGTAGTGCGTGTTTATCGCTAAGAAAAACGACTGATCAAATCAATGAAATACTAGGTTTGTTGTCACTCGCTCGTAGTCAGCAGTGATAGTAGCAAAACGGTAACGTATACAACAGTATCCGAGCAGTAGTAACCTATTAATGATCCCCACCATGCGTTGTGGAGATAACTGTGAACAATAAACAGTAATACGTTAGGATTCCTTCCCATAAACAACTACATCAATAAATTGTCAGACTTTTTCATTCGACAAATGGATGTAAATAGGTAGTCAGTAGTAGTTCGCGTCCTATAGTTACATATATCTAGGCATAAATTTGGCGTCTTTTCATTTCTAAGTCTTCCATCCAAGCTGGTTTCTGCGTACGAGCAATGAACTAGTTAGAATAAACAAAAGATACCATTTCATTAGTGTACATTATACTGTGCATACATACATATATTTATACACCACCATAAGATTTGACTTTCGTAGTCGGAATCTAAAAGACAATGTGTGAGTATGGATGGACGTACTGGTTAAATTAGATTTAAGTTGGTGACTTCCCATAAACAACTACATCAATAAATTGTCAGACTTTTTCATTCGACAAATGGATGTAAATAGGTAGTCAGTAGTAGTTCGCGTCCATATCTAGGCATAAATTTGGCGTCTTTTCATTTCTAAGTCTTCCATCCAAGCTGGTTTTGCGTACGAGCAATGAACTAGTTAGAACAAACAAAAGATACCATTTCATTAGTGCACATTATACCGTGCATAGTACATACATATATTTATACACCACCATAAGATTTGACTTTCGTAGTCGGAATCTAAAAGACAATGTGTGAGTATGGATGGACGTACTGGTTAAATTAGATTTAAGTTGGTGTGCAGAGCTTTCGTACATACAATTTACTATCGTGTGACCGTTGCTACTGGGGCTGGGAATTTTGCACAGCAAAAAAAATCAGTTAAACTTCATGTGCAAGATGGAAAGTGGTTTGGTTTAAAATAGAAGGGCTGCACGTTACCACGTTGAGGGCTTGCAGATTGAGATTACAGAGATTGACCTGAATGCTGTTGTGTAGCAAATAAAAGATCTTCGGTTGTATTGTTGTAGTCGTAGAACGTGTACCGTATAACGTGACAAGATTTTGCGGTGCCGTGTGGTCATGCATCTATCTATTCATCTTTGTTTGTTTGTTAAATGATTTCATTTGAACTGCTATTCTAAACGCAAGTAGATAATATTATGATGCTGACTGATAATGATAATCGACGCTCTAGAATGGGAACTAAATAGCAGTGTATATTGTATTTACTCATTTTTATTAGCAAAAAATGTAAAGAAATACATGCATGTTTCTCTTAAAGTTATCTTGATACAGTGGTTAGGAACTTAAAGAAACTGGAATTATTGAAATCATTAAATTAAGTGTTTTTGGTTCCTCAGGATAACAGCAAAATATCTACCTATTTTACAATATTTGACAGAAAGGAACAATATGATTTATAATATGATGCGGTCTCGTAGTAGAACAAAGAGATATTGCTGCAGGCATTAATGGCAGTAAAAAATAGCAGTGGGAAGGTTGAGACGAAACAATATAATTTTCATTGTTGTATATTTGTAATTTATGCGCATGAAAACCCGTGCTGACGGTGAACGCACGTATATGAACGACATCTGTATCCGTCTTTTAAATGCAACGAACATAACTTTTCTAATGAAAATTATTGTTTTATGGGCAATTTACTGTAGATACCTTAGGGAATTATGCTCCATAATACATAAAATATATGTATTGTGGCTCTCATTTGTTGCTATTACGTACGTACATGGAATGAGTGACGTGACGTGGGTAAACCAAAAGCTTAAGTTTGACTCAACAGAGGTAGCCTAAGAATCTATTTAAATTTGCTTCTTAATAGTCTTAGTCTTCATTGACGTGTTTCTCTGGATTTTTTCTTGCATATGGGGCTTGTTTTTCAGCAAAAAAGTTTTCCAATTTGACTTTTCTTATTACATGTATGTAATGTGTTTTTGTGTGTAAAATACTCGTGGTAGTAGTTGTCATGGTTGACTAATGGGCAACCGAAAAACCTCACGTCGGCGCACCAACTTAAAAATGTGAATCTCATCAAAAATGCTTTAAGTACGGCTGGACTTGACCAGTTAGACCTGTCTCCCACAGGTGCACCACAGACAGTTTGTTCATTTAATAGGAGGATATTTAGATACATGCGTAACCACCAATTCCAATTAACATGACGTGACTTCAAGTCTGAAAGCAAGACAATGTAACTGGGTTTAGCATAAAGATGAATTTACTTCAAGTTGGATGGAACGTTCTTACTGCGCAATATCCTGGATGTCACGTAGAAATGTAGAGAGATTAGTTGAAACTTGCAAGTTGAAATTTGCGTTCTCTAATGCTTAGGGTTTACAAATTTCACACTGCTGTGCAGATTAACATAACTGGAAGCGTATAAAACGTAAATGGGCATTTAGCGACTGTTGGGGACAATACAAAATGTTTACTCTCTCAATTCTTCTCACAAACCCCCATTCCCCCATTCCATACGGATTAACCGTTCTAGAGTTATGGGCAAAACAATTTTCCGGTCCCTCGAGGTCAACTAATCAAGGTCAAACTTTTCAAAACATCATAATTATCCAATATCTATCATTCTCACAAACCCTCCATTTCCCCCATTCCATACGGATTAACCGTTCTAGAGTTATGGGCAAAACAATTTTCCGGTCCCTCGAGGTCAACTAATCAAGGTCAAACTTTTCAAAACATCATAATTACCCAATATCTATCTGTAATCCAAGTTCAGCTATAGGTCGTATTTTATAGTTTAGATAGACCATAGATCCTCGTTGACACCCAAGGGGTTGACCCCAAACGCCCATCTTCGAATCCATATGAACCATTGACCAACCCTATCGACTGGCGGAAACAGAATTTCAAAATTCCTTTCCCTTCAAAAGTTATCGTGTTGACAAACACACAGACGACACACAGACAGATTGACATGAAGATAAAGTTATTTTCATTATATAAGACAGCACACAGTCGGTACATAATAAACCTACAAAGTAATGTAGCAAAGTGCCGAAGTAATCAGTTAGTTTATTTATGATCAACCCTCCCCCTCCTCCAGACCTCTCACCAACTCCACAGGAAATATGTAATCGATTACTGAAAGCCCTGAAAACAGAACTTCGAAATTCCTAACCGTTACTGAGCTACCATTGAAAGACCTTTTTGAAGAATTTGTGGGCGCCACATGTGACATGTGACATGGCTTCACCTGTGAACTCCTAAATCATTCCCGATGGAGCATAAGAGATGACGAATCGATTGGCGAAATCAGAATTTCAAAATTCGAAACGGTTTTTGAGTTATCGTCTGGATAGACGGACGGACAGACAACGTGATGTTAATAATTAATAAACCTAAAAGATTAGGAAAGTTACGAAGTAATCGCTTGATTTGTGATCAACTCTCTCTGTCTCCTGACTTCGTCACTTAATACACCTACTGTAAACAATTTCAGATACGTAGCTGAAAATAAGGACATACAAGGAGATAAGGAAGGATACATATATACGCATATGCATACCTATATAAGGACCGCAAACGATCCTCCTCCGCCAACGACATATAGCCCATAGCCCTTGTCACTGCGAGTTAATTACCGAAAATCCCATCTCAGAGCTATGGACAAACTAATATTTAATCTTTGAATACCACCCCTGGGATCAACCAAATTGGGTCCAACGTTGCAAAACGTCATAACCATCCATCAGCAATCTGCACACCAACTAACTTTCAGCTATGGTTGACATTTGAAAAAATTGTAACCTCCACTGCCCCCATGGGGCATAACCGATCGGGCCAAATTTTAACTTGGGACCGTGAGGAACCTTTGGGCTAAGTTTGGTCGAAAATGGTCAAAGGGTGAGTACAGGAGGGCGGCACTAATATTTAATCTTTGAATACCACCCCTGGGATCAACCAAATTGGGTCCAACGTTGCAAAACGTCATAACTATCCATCAGCAATCTACACACCAACTAACTTTCAGCTATGGTTGACATTTGAAAAAATTGGAACCCCGACTGCCCCCATGGGGCATAACCGATCGGGCCAAATTTTAACTTGGGACCGTGAGGAACATTTGTGCTAAGTTTGGTCGAAAATGGTCAAAGGGTGAGTACAGGAGGGCGGCACAGACGAATGGACAAACCAACCAAATCCATTACTAGCTTTCAGCTAGGTAATTAGCAGATATTATACAACCGAAATGTAAACTTAGGCTACAATACACAAGATCAAGACGTAAGACTGGGTAGGTAAGTTGTACACATATCTGGTACGTATATTATGCATGTCTGAAGTCTCTATATTCTAATCACGCAACCGTGACAACATCAAAAAGAAAACCGGGAATAACAATTTTACAATAGAAATCACACGTAAAGGAGATAACGACTGAATATAGATTATGATGAATGACAATACTGTAATATAGGTATGAGTGCATGAAATTGCAAAATAATACATCAGTTTACTTTTTTCATTCTTAAAGGAACGTCAATTATTATAATCAATAGAAAGTAGCATCTTCAGTCTCAATCTCTGCGTATTTACATTTGCGTTTCTTCCTTGTTTGGTTTTCGACGAATCAGTCCTTTAAGATTTGGACAGGGACAACTTTGGTTCACGTCAGCTCTATGTATCCCCGGGAAACTGTGTATTATTTCTTATGGAAACCCCACCCTCCCCGGTTTCGTGGGGCCAGTAAAACTGCACTTATAAATATCATGGTGCTTATAGTTTAATTACCACAAGTGTGCGTTTGGGATGACTTGTGCATGCATGGAAAAAGTAAAAGCTTTTGTCAGTAAATTTAAATTAATTAGACAATTATTTATTAGAAATTATAATTTAGAATACTTCAATGGCAATATCATTAAATATGTACGAGTTGAACTCACGAAAGCAGATTTTACAACAGAATAATTTCCAAAAAATCTTTTCCTTTGTTATTTACATAGTAGATAAAAAATATATGTGAATGTACTTACTCGCTATTTCTGAGTTTTAAGCTCGCGGAATATGAAGAAACCATATCTATTTTGATTGGAATTTGGGATTGAGAAACTTTTCCAAAGATGTTTCGCAATATAAAAATAACGATCACCTGCAGTTTTGTGATCAGCGTCAATCGTGGTATTCGTGTTTACAGTACAGGGTGCATAATCAATGCCAATGAACCAGGATTTTGTTGTTGAAACCTAAATGCTAATTATTAAGACTGAATAAAATAAACATACAATCTTAATAATTGTGATATTTTACATAATATTTTGAACGCATTGTCTATATCCAGTGATCTTGCCAATAATTTGTAGCCAATTTTACAAAGATTTTTTATAATATAGCTCTAGAGCATGTATACTCCAAATACAAATCAAGAAGACAAGATTTTAAGATTTTTGATAAACGTTTGTTAGAGAAGTAGTGCAGGATTACACGGCTAAAAAATAACGCAATGATTATGCTTCTCAGCATAACCAAGGAAACCCAAAATAAATATCTTTAAAAAAATTCATCCTGCCTGCCTGGAATCGCTTGTAAAGGATCAATTTTAAACTATTCGCAGCTTTAATGTACTGGTTTAAGGAACAATTATCAGGCATACAATTAACCGTCCCGTGAAAAAAGATAAATCGCCCCTTTAATTATGACCATTTAATCCAGCGGTAAAAAAGCGTCGATCAGTCGTCCTTGATGTAATTTAAGGGACGATTATTTAATCAATATTTTTAAGGGCAGGCTTTTGAGAATTAAAAATTAGATCATGGTATTGTGCAAAATTTTAACATATTTTAGTCGAATTTTTAAAGCAATTTATATGCCTATGTAAACATATTATCGGTATTGCGATCATAAAAAATATGTTTGAGTTACATCTAGCAACATGACCGGAGGGAGAATATAAAAAGAAACGGGGATGTCCAAAGGGTATGACTAAAGTACTTCAAAAAGAGTAGGAATTTGTGTATTATTTGTAAATTTTTAAACGAAATAAAAATATTGATTCATTTTTTGTCCCTCAAAAATATTGATTTTGTCCCTTAAATTTACTTAAGGGACGACTGATCGACGCTTTTTCCCAGTAGGATTAAATGATCATAGTTTGTAAAGAGGTGATTCATCAGTTTTTCAAGCACGGATGAAATTTCTCCCAATTTTCATTGGATAAACTTCCTCAGTCAGTTTGCTGGATTGTTTTGTCAATAAACAGCATTATTACACCTTATACCAAGCATGGTACTTTGCCTGATTTTAAATAAACTCTTTCAATAAACTAAATCTCCCCATTTACTCAAAGACCACAATGAAAATGAGTGTTTTTTGATTCGCAGTTTGCTATTTGGGATTTCCATCAAAAATACATACTTTATGCACCGTTGCTGTATTGCACAATCTAATCTATTAAAGTATTTTTATCGTCATACATTGAAAAGCGGGACAAAACAATGTTTAACAAAAATCGTTTACAAAAACTATTTTCTTTAAAAGCTATACAACATTTTAATGTTTTATTACTCTTTCACAACAGCACACACATACCTAGTATTAACCCTGAAAGCGTGATGGGGATGATGATGATGCGATGATATCCTTCGTGCACACCTGTGTAATATTACACAGGTAATATATCCCTAAAATTTATAAGCAACGTGTAATTATGGTTTTTTAATTACAAGATTTATTGTATAAGTAAGAGTGACAACATATCACATGATTCGATGATTCAAACGAAATTTTACATGCACAAAAAATTTGACTTTTAAGCCGTTGACCATGCAGTGTTGAATGCAGTATTCATATGTACCAAAAAGGCGTACTATGCAATATGCATGCATGAATAATACTTTAAAAATCGTTTCGTAATTTTCTTCTTTGCGTTCATCGTATCGTCGTCCGACGGCCTTAGGGGAATCTCTTCGTTCAACCAAGTTTAGTTTATAGTTCATTTTTTCCTGCGACGTGCGACTGTCATTTTATGACAATGACAACATTTCACAGAGAGTAACGTCAAAAGCGAGTACAGGGATAAATTGCATTTGCCTTGCCTCAGATGAAAAAATTCATTTACAATACAGATTGCATATATATGGTTAAAACCACACGAACCTGAAAAACAC
>JAHZNB010006199.1:0-25134 GCA_027744295.1 Callyntrura guangdongensis
TGTAACCGTCTGGTGCTCTTTTTGGTGCAGTCCCTTTTCTCAGTGCCTACTACTACATGTGGGATGCTTCTGCTTTTTCCAAAAATATACGGACTTGCTCCCTGGCTGTCCACATGATCTCTACTGCTGTCATCATGATCATCATCATTCTCCACCTCTTCCTCATCAGCCTCATCCTCGAGATTGGCAAGAATGTCATCATAATTGAAAATTCCACGGGGGAAAATTAGCTCGTCAATTTTCACCTTTTTTGATCTCACTAATTGCCCATTCCAATGTGTCCCCGGTAAACCCATACACACACACACCAAAATAAACTGTTGGGTTGGTTGAATGGTTGGCCCCTCTCGCTCTCTCGCCAGAAAAGGATAGGATTTCACAGGAAAACCTCTTTGTCTCTCTGTCAAGCTGTTTGCCACACACAAATCCAAACACACAGAGAACCTCCCTCTCTCGCTGTACTTTTTTGCTGCAGCGAGTTTTACGCTGCTTTGATATTTCTTGCTTGTTGGCTGATAATAATGATGACGAAAAACGAAGCACTTTTACAGCCGTAATATTTTTAAATTGTTATTATTACCAGGAAAAATTTGTAGTGCACTGGGTAGCCGTGGAGCTAACATTTTCAAGCGAAATGGAAAGAGAGAGAGAGAGCGAACAACGGGGGACGAAAGCTCTGCATGTGTATGTGCGCAACGTTTTCTAACGACCAATGTACATCTGCTCGGCTGTTGATAGATGATATTATGCTTATTGCTTAAGTTAAGTGCTTTTCTCACTCCCCCGCACACACACACACACAGACACTCACACCCTAAATAGAAAAATATGTGCACTTTTATCACCATTACCATTTACGGTAGCATTCCAACCGAAAGCCAGAGAGAGAGAGAGAGAGAGAAAAAAACAGATAAAGTAGCCGTGAGAGAAACGGAACGACGAGAATGTTGTGATATTCGCCTCATTCTCTCGCTCAGTTAGGTCCGGGCTTCTAAAAAAAAGTTTCACTTTTTTGACGTTCCTCAAAAAAACGTAAAGAATTTTTTCCCCATTGAGAAACAAAACTTTACAGTTGTACTTTTTGTTGTTGTCGTTATTATTATTATTTTATTTTTATCATTTCCTCCTGTTTTGTATTTGTCGTCTCCTGGAATTTTAAGTGGTTTCTTGTATCCGTAGCCCATCCGTAAATTGGCTTTTCTCTCTCTTCAGTTAACCAAGTAGCAATTTTCCAAGTGGGCAAGCACCAGTTTTCCTTTTAAGAAAAAAAAACTCTAAGAGCGTCTAACTTTCAGCTTTATGTCTGAAGTGGCGAGAGAAAAAGAATTTTTGTTGACTAACTTCACTTCAAAAAGGATGTTTTTATTTATTTTCTGGATCCTGACCCTGGAAACTTGCATTTTTCTAGGATTTTTTCCCTTCCTTCCTTTTCCTTGTGTGTGTGTGTGAACAATTTGATTGATAAGTAGGATGATGACTAAGATAATCGTGAACAACAACCGGATGAGCCAGATGAGAAAACTCTTAAGAGTCTCTTTACACAAAAAAAGCGTTTTTTAAACCGTTGTCCAAAAAAATCGTAAACCGTTTACACAAATACAGAAATGAGTGGCTTCAAAGCTCACAATGATAAGTGGCAATAGAGAAAAAAGGTAATAAGTAATGATGGTGGTAAACAGGCACACACACACACACACGGGAGCAGTGTAGTGGTTCCATCATCACCTCCTCCCATCACATTCCTTTTCCCAACAATCTCAAGATTCTTTTTAAATATTTTCTCTCTCTCTCTCTCTCTCTCTCTCGACTCAATCCCTCTTACAAGTTTTCAAAGGGCAGCGAGAGGGGGGCAGGACACACACACACACACACGGGAGCAGTGTAGTGGTTCCATCATCACCTCTTCCCATCACATTCCTTTTCCCAACAATCTCAAGATTCTTTTTAAATATTTTCTCTCTCTCTCTCTCTCTCGACTCAATCCCTCTTACAAGTTTTCAAAGGGCAGCGAGAGGGGGGCAGGCGGGCAGTTGATGTGCATTTCAGTTTCAACTTTCAAGTGTTTTCTTTATATTTCCTCCGCTTAAAACTCTCAACATCTCGGCACTATCATTATCATCATCATCATCATCATCATCATCCTCCTCCTCTTTTTTCAGTAGCGAAATAAGCCAACTTCAAGGCAGAGTTTCTTGTGTGACGAAAGAAAAAATTGATTCACTTTTTTTCCTCCCCCTCTCTGTCCCTCTGAAGAATGTTTACTCAGCTTCTTTCTCATCTTGTTCTTCTTCCCAAAGGGAGAGAGAGGTCTAGTCTGCCTATTATTTTGATGTTGCTTCCCGTAAAGTGTTTATATCAGAGAAGAGGAATAAGATGGGGATGAGGAGGACGCTGGGAATGAAGAGTGAAGCGAGCAGGGCACTTGACCATATTTTTCCTCTTTTATACATTTTTTCATAAGGAGATAATGACAAGATGTTGTTGAGACTCTTGTATGGTTTACAGCTGCAAAAAAAATTGGTGATGAGGTAATACGTTAGAGGCATTTTGGAAGGTAGTCGTACGTGGACAGGTTGTGAATGCTACTTACGTGTGTGTCTTGGACAAGGCAAAGAAATTATTGGAAATTTTTGGGGCAGGACGACCGGTTGACTTGTTGGGTTGGGTTAGGATCTCTCAATAATTTTTTGTATAACGTTGGCTTTTTCAGAAGAGAGAGAGGCACAACAAGAAATCACACAACTAGAGCATCGTCAGCATCATCATCATGATCGTCCTCCTCCCGAGTGCTAGCATTTTTATTTTCTAAGCCTGTTAGTGTGTACCCAGCTTGTTACGTTTCTTTTGAAAAAGGCAGGAAAAAAAGAGGATGGATGGATGGATTGTTGTTGTTGTTGCTGTTAACAGCTCTATCTATCATCCACCACCACTCTGTTTACATAAGGATTCCATTTTTCCCCGGCTCTGCAAATGCAGATGCAGACAGCAGGAGTAGTAGCAGCAAAGCTGCTGCTGCAGAAAGAGCGAAGAAGCTGGTTTCTCTCCCACACTCATTCCCTCACTATGTTTTTCTTTGAATGTCTGCACACTAAAAAGAGAAGTGATGGTGGTGAATAATATGCAGAGAGTAAGACCCTCTCTCTCTCTCTCTCCTAGAAAAAGGCCAGTCAGACTCTCCGTTTTTTTCTTTCCTTTTTTACCCATTTTTGTTTATATTTGACTCTCTTTGTCTACTTGTAAAGAATGTGGGGGAGTGTGAAGGAAGGAAGGAATTAGGAGGATATGAAATGCAACTTTCTGGGAAAAAAGCTAAGTCAGCTGACTACTGTGAGGAGAGTAGAGTCTTCTTTTCTCGCTCTCTCTCTCTCTCTCTCTCTCACTGTCTGTCTGAGAAATATATTGCTGCAGTGTGGAGGTGGTGGCGGTGGAGGAAAAAAGTGTGAGTAAACAAAATGTACTTTGAGTGCAGTGCGGATACGCAAGGAAATCCTCTCTTGTTTTGGATAAACACAAACACACTGAAAGAGAGAGCGAGAAAGAGAGAGTTGACTCTAGCTACACCATTTGGGTATTAGAGTATAACTTCTTGTTCGAGAGAGAGAGAGAGTTCTCGGGGTAATCAATACAAATTTTATGTTCATTCAACTAATTCACTTGAGAAACAGCCAGAGAGCACACACTAGAGAAAAAAAGTTTCCAGAGAAAAATAAAATGCTGGTAGTAGAATAGCCAATGTCGACTGTCGACCTGCTGGTGCGTGTTTTGGGTACATCTTCCCTCATTTCATTCACCTTTTGATATGCATCCCAAAAAAAAACCTTGCCCCTACAGTAGTACCCCACCATTTGAAGTTTTTTTTGTCCTTTCTGCATTATTTACGTTTTTCCGAGGCTTTAAGTAAATAGAGATAATTAGCAGAAGCTCCATTATTTTTCCTCCTCACAAAATAACAACCAGCTACGTTTATGTCACTTCTCGTTTATTTTCTGTGGGTTCCCCCTTGTAAAAGCTCCCAATCTCCAAAAAGGGAGAAAAAAGACATTTTTTTGGTGGAAATAGATAGCAGGGGACGTGCAGGAAAGGCACGTTGCGCAACAAAGTGTCCTTTTTTTCTGAACAACAGAAAGAGTGCAGCATTTTTATCGGTTGGCTCGTCTTACATTTGATTTTCCTCAATTTACTTGTTTCTCTGGTGAGGAGGCACGTTGGTGGGGTCAGTTCTCGCTCGCTGTGTCGTTTATCTTATCCCTATTTTCTCTGATTACCACCTCTTTGTGTCCACTACATGGTAGTGTGTGGTGTGTGTACACTGTACACGTACACGATTCCCTATTTACTTTGCTGTCTCGGTAGCAACAGCAAATAGTAGGAATGACGCACAACCACCACAAAAGGTGAGCGAGACTCATCTCATTCCATGGCTAGGTCACGTTTCATTTGGTTGACTTATTTCTCTCCGAAAATCTCAACCTCTTCTCTGCCTCCCTTTAAAATGGAGATGTTTGAATGAAACCAAAAATGTGTGTGGAGGTGGAGGTTTTACGAGAGGAAACAAAGTAAACAAACTCCACCTCGTCACAGACTGACTTGTTCTCTCTCTCGATAGAAAATACAGCCTTGGTTGTCTTGTCAAGTTTCCTGACTGCTGTTCTTGAGTTGGAGGGACGGCAGAATGGGAATGGAAAATGAAAATGGAGCGTGATTATTTATTTTTCTTTTTGTAATATTTATTTTTAAACGGTTTCGTAAGTTGAGAGTGAGAGCACACAGACACGAAATGAGAGAGAAAGAGAGCTTTTTTAAATCAACTGATTACTGTCTCGATGGCCTTGTCTGCCCATTTTACCTTGTCTATTTGTCTATCTTGCCAGCAATGGCAATTTATTTGGTGTGTGGGTGGTGGAAAAAGAGTACTTGTCTTTTGGAGGGATCGTGCGACAGGCAGAAGAGTAAGTAGTCTCGAGTTTTTTCTCGTGTCAATCACTTTTCCAGTACCAGGGTCGTGTTCACTCTGGCTCTAGAATGAAGGAAATTTTAGAATAATTGGTAATGCAAAAGGGAATAGAGACCAGGGAAGAAAAATAAAAAAAGTCGGAATGCGTCACACCAACACCTCCCCCTCCGGCTGTACCTGACCATCAACTCAAAATACAGAAACGGTAAGACTTTTTGTTCTCTAGAGACACACTTGTCGTTCTACTCACTTTGCTGTTTTTATATTTTCCCATGTTTCCTGAGAGATGACTTTAAAGTGCTCCCTGATCAAGTTTCTAGGAGATTACTGGGAAGACAAAGTGATGATGACGTGGGTTGCTAAAAGTGTTTGGCATTTAACAAAATAGCAAAAATATTTGCGAAAATGATATATAAAAAATAACACTTTAATAACCGTGTCTAGAACCATTCGGCTTCTTTCACCATGCTTCTCTATCTCTCCCTCCGTATATCCTTCCCCCTTTACAAATGTGTGGGCGTAGTCAAGTTATCTTTTAATTTGTAAAGATAAACACACAGACACGCACACAGGTCGCAATGAGAGTATTTTTGTCTCATGAAAATAAGGACAGTAATACTGGCGCTTGCAACCCAAAAGAACTCTCCATTTTCCCGAATGTCCCAGTATATTCCTTCCACGTTTTTACCGCACATTATTCCCACTTTAAATGCGGTTATTGTTAGTATTGGAGAAGCGTTTATAACAGGACATGAGCAACAGCAGCAGTGTAGTTGTAGTCATCGTCGTGGTTGTGGTGGTGGTAATGTACCATTTCCTCCCGTCACCTCCAACTCGCATCTCCCATTTCTATCCACGTGTTCATCCCACCAAACAATAAAAATGGAAATGAAAAACAGTGAGTGAATCTATCAGAATAGCGGTTGTTGTAGCACCGTTATCCTTTGGTTAGTTTTTCCTGTCCAGTCCCTGGCACCGTTCCTCCTCCTCTATCCGGTCAAATCTATCTTGTTCGGTAGTCGGTATCTCTGCTGCATTCTCTCCCACCCCACAACACTTTCCGTTTTTTGCTTTGCCAACAATTTTCGCACTCGCCTCGCTCATCATTCACATTACCTAATTATCCTCCACGGCTGCCACTCGGCTCTTGTTGATCCCTGATTGCCCTTTCGCTCACGTTTGCGGTGTACTCTACCTATAATATCCCTCCAATTATTTCTACACCTCCACCCAAATCTCGTTATCCTTTCCCCGCAAAAGTTTAACATCAACACAGGCATCCTCACCACTATCCCACCACCATCATCCAACCTTGATGCTTCTGTTGAAGGCACCCAAGGAACTCTTTTCACGAGCTAGTCAACTAGTCTTCTTTTCCTTTTCCACCACCACCACCACTCTTTGCAACTCCTTCTCATTTTCTTTCCGGTGATGCGTAAATTGGTGGCGGTTGAGATGAAAATAAATGAATCTAAAATGCAGGCATGATTATGGGCCGTGGTAAATACTTGCTCTCTCTCTCTCTCTCCAGCTTTATTTTATTCTCCATCAAGCGAAACAACAACCGGGAATGGAGCGCAGCAGCGCCCAAAAAGTTCCAGCTTAAATTCAAACCAGTTGACTGACTACTGAACTCTCTCTGCATATTATACAATATCCTCGACTACACGTCTTCAAAACTTTTTGTGCACCGGCACCACCACTACTCCTACTCTACACTCTCTACTAGTCATCTACTTTATAAAATTTATGTGCGTGTGCAGGAGATGCCGTCCAGCAATCACGTTTCTCCTACTTATTAACAACCCAACGACGACGAAAAGGAGAGGAGCTCAGCAACTTATTTTTTTTACAACAGCAGCAGTCGAGTGAGTGCTGCTATCGCTGTAGGGCAATAGATCGATGAGGAGAAGGAGAAGAAGGCAGACAGAGAATTAACTACATTTTCTTTCCTTTTTAAACATACACAAATTCTCTCGCTCTGTCTACGCACTTTGGCCGCCCTTACTCCCGACAAGACTTGTACCACTGCATTCATCTCTCTCTCTCTGTCAAACCCCTCCACAACGTCCATGTCCACCAGTTCACCCAAGCGAGGTGGTACAACTATTCATACGCCTAATATACTCGCTATATTTTATATAAGGCGATAATAATATTTTGCCAGGGAGCTATGATGATGATGAGGATTCTGCTGCATGGTGGTGGTGGGTAGCCAGTACAATTATAAAAGTACGTCGCTCGTCGTTCTAATAGCAGCAGCAGCTACCAACCGCTTATTTCCCCCTGCCCCCTCCCTCCCCAATTCCTTTTCTTTTGCAGAGTTCTCTTTCTCAAGAAAAAAAATACTCGCTTGCCGGCTTTCATTTCGTTATTATTATTATTGTTTCTATAAAGGAGAAGTAGCAGTATTACTTTCATATAACTAGCTCGCCTTTTTCTCTTGAAACTATCCAGCCTACCATGCAGACAGTTTCAAGACGGTGGTAGTGGTACGTATATTATACAGCATGGCCACCTTTTTCTCTCTGGAGTTTCTTATTACAGAGTTAGTTAGTTTTACTTTGCTACTTTTTTGAGGGCAATGTTCATGATGGCTAGAAAAAACCGCTGCTGTGGTGGTAGTGGAAGAGTGCAGACAGAGGAAAATGGAAGGAGAGGAGGGAAGGGAGAATTAAGTGATCAAATTTCGACAAAATAGGGAAAAAACTGTTGCCCAATTACTACAAGCATTTGCTTTTACGTAAAAAAAAGACTAAAGTTCTTGCTTCTTTGTCCACGTCTCCCTTCCTCCCTTTCTCTCAGTGAGTCGATATTCTCGAGTTGGTTTACTTGTAGACAGAAGAGCAGATGTAGGCACTGCGGGGAAAATGAGGAGGAAAAAGGAAGCCAAGGAAAACTTGAGAGAGAGAGAGAGAGTCTATGTATATCTCTTTTTGTAAGAGTATGGTAATATTGTATATGGTCACAAGGAAATAAAAACTGCACAGACACGTACACTCATGAACAAGGACACTTGTCTGTGCGGGGGAACAGCGCCAGCAAACAACAGCAGCGGGGTGGTGGTGGTGGAGGTGGTAGGGAGTATATGGCTTCAGGGAATGAAGTAATGATAAAGACAAAAAGACAAGTGCCGCGGCAGAAATACAAGACCAAGAGAAGCTGGCCAGAAAATAGGAAGCTACGCCAAACGGTGGCTGTTGTTGGGAGAAATTATAAAAACAGGAGGGAGGGAGAAGCAGAAGGAGAGCGAGGGAGGGGATTTTTGTCCATTTCTCAATATATTTCGGAGGGAGGGTTAAACAGAAAGTGATGCAATTAAATCACTGAGATTTTCCCTGCTAAAAGTTTTTAAATTGGGAATTAAATGAACTTTAGTTATTTCCGTATTACGGAAAATTGCGTTGTCCAGTTCGAGTTGACAGTTTTTTGTTAATATACGATGGTGGATGGAGGTTTCCAGGGGGTGGTGGATGCGATTTCTCAAAGGGAGAGAGAGAGAGAAATTGTGGCTTTTATGCTTATCAAATGGAGAGAGAGAGAGTGAGAAGGAAAAATAATTTGGTGTTAATAGAGTTGCGGGATGATGGACTCAAAACAATATGGAAAATTTAGGCGAGATTATGGAAACCTTTTTCGTTGATTAATCCACTTTTCCAGTAATGACTCCAGTTTATTACATTTCCTGTGAAATGGGAGCAAATTGGCTTTATGCTGAAAGAGTGTCAAGTCAACTTGTTTAAGGCTACGGAGAGAGAGAGAGAGAGTGAGCGAGAAAGGGAAAAGTGATATCAGCAGCAACACACAGTCACACCAGAGCTTTTTGGTATTACTACCTTTTGTACCTCTTTAATTACAAGAGAGTGAGAGAATGAGTGTGCTTATCAGCAGCAACAGTCCGAAACAGGAGACCAGTTTTTTTTATGAGAGAAACAAAGAAAAATGAAGGAACAAAGGGGAGCTGCAAGTTTTTGAAAGTTTGGTGATGCTGATAAGTTTTTAAGATTTTTCCACAAAAAGGCAGATAAAAAAGCTATCAAAATGAGACGTTAGTCATGAAAGAGGGAGATAAGGGGAAAAGTGTGGTAGTAGAAGTAATAATAGCTATACGACTGTAGCTACATAAACTTTATTTTGTACACCAGCCAAACTTGCCATTCTTTTCTTAAGATGTCCCCCCTCCTATTTGTATACCTCGTTTTGCTTTCCATGCCTACTAGTCCTGTTGTTGAATTCTGATTACAAAAAATATTGTCATGACCGAGAATCGAATCCGGGACTCCCAACTCAATCTCTACAACACTCGGCCAAACTGCCACTCACATTAAAAAGGTTATTCAGCCGTAAAATATTACCTCCCGACAACGACACAAACGACCTATTTCTTCAGTGAAGAAAGAAGCATTAGTAAACAAGTGTGAGTGTGTTTGTGCCGTCGTCGACAAATTGGTGTTTGTAACTAATAAGCAGATAAATTGTAAGCAAACAAAACCATTGTAGGTGGCAAGCTCCAAGCGAGAGAGAGAGTCTGTGGAAAAGGATCGGTGGCACTGGTGCGGAAGAGAATAACTATTTCTGAGGATTAAGAGTACTGCTCTCTCGAGAAGAAGTGAATAGAGGCAGAGAGCAAAGTAAAGAAAAGGAGAAGACCTTGGCATAAATTCCAGCATCCTAATCCAATATCCTCCACAGACACTCACACACAAACTATTTTATTCAATACCTTCTGCCAGGATACTGATACCGGTACTATTTTCTATTTTCCATTTTGAGTAGGTATTTGTGTCTGTAGCGGTAGATATGCTTGTTCCTTTGGAAAATACACCTCTCTCTCTCTCCCTGGATATTTCATTCCTTTTGTCCGGCAATCAAGCGAGAAAGAGAGAGAATCTTAAAAAACAAATTCCTTCCCAATGTAAGAAAAACTTCAACGAATTCTCTCTCTCTCTCTCTCTCTCTGCTTCCCTTCGAAATCTCTTTGATTTCTCATCATTCCTCTGATCACACTCGCTCGCTCACTCACTCCTGAGCACATTATTGAAATGGTTGGTAAATGCTGAGGCTGCATTACGACGAGTAGGCTTATTATTGTTACTCCTGTCGTTGTTATTAGAGGGAATTTAATCCTTTTTCAATAGAAAGACACACCATCACCATTCACCATGCACAACCTATTGGAGGAGGTGAGGTGATTCTTTCATAAATATTATTAAGCCCGGAACACAGAGAGGGAAAGAGGGGCAAAAATGCCTTCTTCTTTTTGTACTCGAATCAGTTTGCCTGACAAGAATAGAAATAACAACTAATAATAATGGCAGCCTCGTCATCATCATTATCGTCACGGCAGCATTTTAGATTGGAACAATCCGGCCGTTAAACAGACTGACGGATCTCTCCTCCGAATCATTGAGAGTATGACGCTGCGATTATTTTAAATTTTCAATTCCTTTCCCTCTTTTCATTTTCCTGGCACTCCGTTACAAATTGATTTTAGCCTATGCTCTATACATAAACACACACGAGATTATGGTCATCCGACTATTTTTTTTTCTGGGGACTCTCTACTCACCGTCGTCGTCGTCACAAAGGAGAGCGAAGGGGAGAAGGAAAGATAGATCAAGACGCGGGCATTCTTTCCTTTACTCCTTTGACGACCACCACGTATAATACTGGCAGTACTGCTCTCCCTTGTTTACCCTCGACTCTGTTGCAGCATATCGGCCGAGTAGAATCAACATCTCGCAAAACGCTGCTCGCTCATATTTATTTTTATGAGCGGCGTCATCATCGTCCTCACATTCTCCCACATTCCGTTACACAGTCTTTCTCCCTCCAAGTGTTTAGAGGAGGGAGTTGTACAGGCAGTATGGAATTTTCCTTGGGGATGGGTGAAGGCATGCAAGTGGTGGGAGGAAAGGGGCAGCTAAAGAGAGTAGCCGGCATTTTGTCATGTATTGATTCCTCATTTTCTTTCCTCCACCGCGACCGTTCTGTTTCTCCTTCTCTTTGCATCGTCATCATCATTATCGTCAGCATCATTTTCAATCGATATTATCGATACCATCATTTTTTTCTCTTGCTCCCCTCTCCCTGCTCATTCCTTTCTGCCAGCCAATAAGCCAAGTATCGAACTGTTTTGGAAGTTTACAGAGAGAGAGAGAGAGAGAGAGAGAGAGAGAAGCAGCGCAAATAAAATGAAAGTCGTTTAGCCGACTCAGCAGCCCAGCAGCAGTTTGTAGTGAAAAGTTGTAGTTAGGATAGCCGACTGTTGATAATAATGATGATTACAATAATAATAGCAATAAGTAGAAAATGATGACGACGATATTAATTTGTTGGGTGATGGGATGTACTTGATGAGAATGAGACTAGATGGAAAATCTGATCGGAAATGGAAAATATTTTTTGGGGACCCAAAATTGGGGGAAAACAGCAAACCTTTGGGTTTTCTCGCACCCACACTGTAACTAGCGGGTTTGATAGTCCCACCCGAGAGGGAAAAGAGGAGGAGGAGGTTGACGACGGTGAGAGAGTATTCCCGTCGGAAAAAATATATTACAGATATTTCAAGCTTGACACTAACTGCAGAGCAGGAAAGGAAATGGGGAAATGTATTTACGATCATTACAGCAGAGTATAATACCACGCGTTTGTGACTTGGTTGGAGAAAAATCCAGAGAAAAACACATCGCCTTTCTGTCCCGGCGTATGTCTCTCTCCCTCTCACTGACTGTATGTTAAAGAGATTTTTTTCTGAGGAGCGCCAGGGAAAGAGGAAATTGAAAAAAAGAAGAGTTGAAAGAAAATGAAATCTATCTATCTATCCTCGTCCCCGTTTTTATTCTCTTCTCGGGAACATATCAAAAAAAGGGGGCAGGGTTGTTTTTCCCTCCCGCTTTCTTTCTCTTCTCTTCTACATATTCTTCGAAAAAAATCGAAGGGGAAAATATGGAAAGAAACCAGGGGCACTTGCACACATCATCATCATCATGATCGTCTGTGTTGTTGTCGCCCTGCGCCCATGTTCTCCTCCAACTCTATTCACTACTGCCAAAACATACATTATTGTGGCTCTGGTCGTATTGTACCACCCAACTGGGCTGTAATGTGGGCATCTTTACGAAAAAATGAAAGGAAAGAAAGAGAAGCTGCTTTTTTTTCTTGGCTGGCGGATCCCGATAAAAAAAGAGGATTTTAAATGCACACACAGTCAGTCACTCAAACGAACAGAGAGAGAGAGAGGGAGAGAGAGTATGAATGGGAAATGGCAATGGCTTGGCATACATAAAAGTTTTAAAGACCTTTTCCTCTTCTAACGCTGTATAGCTGCAAAAAAGAAGGAAAATTCGGAGAGGGAATCTTGAATGGTATTCAATTTGGATTAAGCCTTTTTCCAGTTACCAGCAAGCACGAGTAGTGTAGTTGGAGTAGTAGTTCCAAGTTCTATCCTCCTCATCTTTCTCCTCTACGACCCCCCCCCCCTCTCCCTCTCTTTGGTCGTGAATTTTTCGCTGTTGTTGTGGGGGTGATGATGTTGGTGATTGGATGACAGCACACACACACATGGCCAAATGGATTCATTCTGGCATCATCGTTTTCCTATTTTATTCCGCTTCCCCTTCGATCATCATTATCGTTGCGGTCGTCGTCGTCACAATGACGATCCTTCTGAAGATGACGATGCTGGGCGATATGGCATTCCTTCAAAATTCTCTCCCTCTCTCTCTCTCTCGTCCTCTGTTTTTCTAGTCTCGGTCTTTCTCAAGAAGAAAAGGAAATCCCATTTTTATTGTTATTATTATTAGTCGTCGTCGTAGGAGTGTGGAGTAGTAGCCAGGAATCCCATTCCTTGTCTCTATTTTCCTATCCGGGCATATTAAAACCCACAAAAGCTTCCAAAACAGCCGCCGTCTTGCCAGTCAGCGACCTGGACGCGCGTATTTACTTGTACCGTCTAGAGAGAAAGAGAGAGGCAACAATTCTGCTCCAGAAAAAGTAGAGAATAAAACCCGGGTGTTTCAGAGAAGCGAGAGTCTCCGGTTTCCGGGGTAGACAAGGACAATGTATTCTCCCGGATTTGCATATAACGACGACAAAGACGACGACGACGATGATGATGATAGTCGTCGTCTAGGAAGAAAATACAAATTTAATACGCGTCTTTCCTTATCTGCTTACCTACTCTTTTCCTCCTTCTTTTTTTTTCTCTCTCTCTCTCTCTCACTCTCCCACTTCTGCGTTTTTCCTACAGTCGACATCCTCGTCGTCTTCGTCATCAACTTCGTCGTGGTACATATTTTATGTGATCCCTACTCCTCACACACACCACAGTTACCTCTGCTACCATCATCATCTCCCTTAAAGCTCTTACTCTATTTTCCTCCCAACAGTTTCCTACCAAAAGACAAGTGCGCCAAGCCCAGGGTGCACACATCCACCAAACACACCCAAAAATCCTCCATATGTTCCAAGTACACGACACACCGTAAAAAGAAGAAAGATAAGCTTATTCCATCCTCTCTCCCAAAAATGGCAACGTAAGGGAACGGGAGGAAAGGAGAAATGAAGCATCTCTCGCGACGTTGTAATTGCTCTGCAACACACACACACACACAAACAAACGCCATGTGTTTGTGTATTTGCAACGCACACACAATTTCGTATTGCTGGAATGTTGCACAATCAACCCTGTTTGTTCGGAAAGAAGGCCGAGGCGTTTTTGTTGCGTATGGAATTTCCAGTTTCCTGCCCGGTCATACAATTTAGGGTAAAAAATAAGCCAGACCAATTTTGTCGTTATTATTATTATTATTATTTTTCATTATTATTATTACTATGAGAACATCATCCCCTACGCTATAGAGAGGATCATAGTAAAGCACACAAAGAGGAAAAGAAGAATGAAATGAAAAAATGGAAATTGGGTTGGGTATTAAAAAAGGAGAGAGAGAGAGAGAGAGAGATGGAGGAAGAAACAGTGTGGTGCATTATGGCTGCTGCTGCTGCTGCCGTTGTTGTTCCTGTAGAGGAAAATGACGGTGGCATGTCACGTTAGGCAAAGAGATGAGTGCCAGAGTAGGAAAGGGACGACTCAGGCAGAGAAGAAAAAGACGGGGAGAGCAAACAACAACAATAACAACACGTGTATGTATCTACATTTGCATAACAATGAAAATAATATTCTCTACATTTTCTATCATGAAATATCTCGATCATCTTGAGCAGCGGTACTAGTACTAAAAGGAATTCATAAAAACATAATAATAATAATACCTAATACTGCCACTGCCGCTCTGCTCCTCAAATACAATTTTTTTGAGCGCTCTGCCAACTTCTCGGGAGTACAACTTTGCTCGTTTTTTTGGTTGGGTAACAGTGGTGGAGGTGGGAGTGCGCGGAGGGAATATTAGAAACTACTTTTTTTTGTACTGTCATCACCACGACTGATGGCAGTACTGCGACACAGAGAGCAGGATAATACAAACGGAAATTTACATGTTATTATTATTATTCGTCGTTGAAGTCGTCCTGCCATTCTTTTGATTTTGAATGATGAGTTGTGTGAGTGAGTGAGGCAGAAGGAAAGGTTATCTTTCTGCTGCGTTGTAAGTTGGAGTTTGTGTGTAAAACATGTAGAATTATTACGGTTAGCTGCACATCCAGAACTGCCACCACCGCCATCATTTTCTTGATCGGCAAGAATGATTCTCTCGGCTCTTGTTTCTCTCTCTCTCTCTCGTGGCGTATACATACGTTTTCGTTCTCATTTTGGCTAGGCAACACAATGACACAAACAAGCAGTGTGTCTGTAGTCTGTGTGGTGCGGGTGGTGAACAACAACACAATAAGGTAGACTAGACAACTACTCTTGAGAACAGGAAACGTTGTCTTTTGTGTGTGCGGGAGCATGACGACAACGTCAACAACGCAAAAAAATGAGCAAAAAGGGATCTTTTCCAAGTGGTAGGAGTAGAGGTAGTAGTAGTAGTATTACAGCGACTAAATATTATTTTGGAGGAGGCTCACGTCAAAATATTAAATTCAAATTCAAAACTTATTATTCTGTAGTAGCGAGCGACAGCGGCGCATCATCCTGATAATCTGCATAATGAAGACAATACTGGCACGCTACAATGCCTTGACTGACTACCACTACTACTACTACTACTGCACTGACTCTCACTGACTATGTGGGTGGGTCCTTTCTCGTTACTCCACGAGGAATGATGGTACAAGTCTTGTTGGGACTGCCATTCAACTCTTTTTTGGCGTTGCCACATTGCTAGTAGTGGAGTCTCTGTGTGAGTACCCCAACTTGTTTGGAGGAGAGTTTTCAAAGAGAGGAGCATAAAGAGAGAGAGAGAGAGAGAGAGAGAGAACAGTTTTGGCGGTGGAGGTGGTGGTTGTGTGAATTTAACTGGGATTGTTATGAAGGTATGGAGGAAAATGGGAGGAAAAAAGGAGACTACCACTACCACAGCCAGAATGTCTGGCCGCCAGTAAAACCATCTCAGTTGATGGTGACGACGGTGATGATCATGATGGCACAAAATAACAAAAGGGAAATAAAAGGGAACACGGGAGGAAATAGAGGAAGAGCCGGGGAGTGGGGAGACCGAGATATTTAGGCAGAGTAGCAGCTGAAAACTCAAAGAGAGAGAGAGAGAGAGAGAGCGGCATAAAATGTATTTATTCAAAAGAATGTAGATTTGTCACCGCCGCCGCCGCTAATACCATTCTCTTTTAATCCAAAGAGAGAGAGAGAGAGAGAGAGAGCCGAGGAAAGTGCGATCATAATTCTTAATTCGGATGGGTGGTAGTAGCAAGAGTAGTACTAGTGATAGTGATGGGTGGTGACGGTACTACTCTTTGTAGAATAGTGTACTGAACACTGTACACAGAGACTTGATAATGTCCAATAATAATGGTCCTTGTGTTTCTTGTTCGAAAGAGAGAGAGAGAGAGAGAGAAAGGGGCTGATTAGTGCCCGGGAGTAGCAGAGTTTGTAGTTTTAGCAAAGCAGTAATAATCAATGCGGATGATTTTGGCTGATGAAAGTAACATGAGAGAGAGAGAGAGAGAGAAATTCCTAATGGGAAACATCTTGCTATATTCTAAATTATTAGCAAGTAATGTAGGCACGCAAAAAGCTGCAGTTGAGTAGTAGTGGTGGTGGGAGGCGGGGGAGGAGGAGAGTAACTGTAGAAAACGGCCTCGGGATGGAATGTTACACGATGATGATGCTGACGATGATTGGCAACAGCAGCAGCAGCAGCTTGCCTGTTACCATAATCTACCAATAATAACAATAATCTCATCTCTGTCTCTCTCGTCGTCGTCGTCATGTTTCTGGCTCTCACCTTTCCCATAATACAAATCCGCTGGTCATGATGATGATGATGATGATGATGACGATGACAAGAGGCATCGCATCAGCAACAGCAGAGCGCATTCAAGGCTTATTTAATGTATTATTATTTTGAACAAGAACAAAATGTGGATGGTCGTCGTGTGTAAAAGGTACATTTTACAGGGTACTTTTCGTTGGAAAAAGACAAGCAGAGTCTTGGGAGCACAAAGTAGCATTAAAATTATTTCATCATGCGAAATAAGTCTTCAAAACTTTGTATTTTAATCGGACGGATAAATAGCAAGAGAGAGAGAGAGTGAAGCGAGTTGTGGAATTGCTCGGAGCAAAAAAGGAAAGAGAGGTTGAATGACGATCAGCAGAGTTTATTACGAGTAGCGCATAAATACTAACGATGAAGAGGATGATGAATAAGAGAGACAGAGAAGAAGCTGGAGTTGAACAAGATTAAAAGCCTCTGCAGCTTCGCTCGCAGAGCTCTGGTGTTTCCAACTATTCATCTTCTTGCAAGTAGATTCTCTTTCTCTCTCTGTGTGTTTGTGTCAGTCAGTGAATAAAACAGGATGGGGATCTGTATTATTATTTTTTATTTGTATTAATACTATTACTCTCTCTCTCTCTCTCTCTCTCTCTCTCTCTATCTTTATGTATTTATTTGGTATTCCTCTTTTCCTTCAATTTCGATCATCCCCTTTATCTGCCTCTCTCTCGATCGCTCTGAAAGGAAGGAGCTTGCTGAGTTGAAATGCGTTTAGCAAAGTAAACTAGTTTTTTTCAAAAGAGAAAAAATAAATAAAAGTATCTGGGCTAAAAAAATAAAACTAGTACACAGTTACCCACAGAAGGGTTAAAAGTAGCGAGGCAAGTAGTACTGTTTTTGGAGTAAGACATGCAGCATCAGAACGAAATTGGGTGTCACTGAGAGAGCTAGACAACGATACGGACAGACAGACGGAAACTTGAGAAACATTTTCCATCCCGGTGGTAGGAGTATTTCAGTTTTTTAAAGTAGGTAATATTATGCGTGCGTGTATGTAGAAGTAGGAAAAATAAACAGCAAATCTCTCTATAACGGTTATCTTTATAACAAATCTTTTATGTAACGTTGTAATAGAAAACTTGCCAGAAAAGAATTGAGAACATTTTGAATAGGTTACACGACTCGTACCCATTATAACGGTTGGAGGTGTTTGGTGGGAATGCCAATGTAGCCAAGTTTGTATGAAATATAATAAAAAGCAACACATATTAGGGATGTACGTAATCTGTTTATATTTATTACTGTATCTCTCTGGCTCTCTATTAAATACATGAGGAATACAACGACGAAAAAAAATGATGAAAAACGTTAAAAATAAAAGAGAGAAAAAGGAAATGGCTTATCGCAAGGTGCTTCTCTCTCTCTCTCTCTGCCTCTCTCTTTCCATTTTCTGCTTTTATAGAGCAAGACAACAACAACAAGACCAGAGAGACTCGCAATGCCATGTCAGGCATGTTTGTTCCGTTTGTTCTAGCTGTTATACACACACACACACTCACATCCTTTGAATTTTTTTTCCCTTCTTTATTCCACATCATCATCATCGTCATCGAGAGAGTAAGATCCAGCAAAGAGCAAAAGCACCACACATAAAAACAAATGCGTGTGTACATAAAGTACACATGTTCGTTTCTTCCTACGACGACAACAACAACGATACGGCTCTGCTGCTGCTATTGATGGTGGTGGTATTCCAGCTAAAAATGTAATGGTAATCTACAACGACGATATGTACGTACACGACAAGAGAGAGAGAGAGAGGACGATATTTTCTTGAGAGCGCACACAATTCTCTCTCTCATGAAGGATATTATGTTGGATGTTGGTTTATGGCAGGGCTTTTGATGACGACGATGATACTGCTGGATTCTCTCTCTCTCTCTTTCTGGTTCAATGACGGGACTCTCTATCTGTCTCTTTTCTGATTCTCTCTCTCTCTGTGGCAGCTCAAGTTCAACAGAAAATATCCCTTTATGCACTTTTCCTTTTTTTACTCAACTCACTTTACTCTTCTCTCTCTCTCTCTCTGGCAGAGACCAAAATGTGGACGATGATGGGATGAAAAAACGTATAAAGGGAGGTTACATTTGGGTAAAATGTCTTTTTTGCTGCAACTCCTTGCTTACCTCGCTGTATATGTGTCTCTTAACTTGTATAGAGGATTAGGCTGATTCTCTCTCGAATGACATGGATCCCTTATCTTCTCTCTTTACGTCCTCCCTACAAAACGGCAAGATGAGGGCACCATCCTTAATGTATGTACTCCTAGAAACGTTGTCGTCGTTAGGGTCATGTGTAGTTATTCCTCCAAACTTTCTTACAAGTAGGGACACTCATCATCAATATCATCATCGTCGTCGCATCTTCTTCCTCCTCGTTTTCTTCCTCGTCGTTATCGTTGTACTCCAGGTTATGTCGATCGTTGTCCCTCTGCCAGTATTTATATCCTCCTCTGCTCTTCTATTTCAGCGTGCAGCGTGTTGCTGTGTCTATGTGTGAGTTGATGCAAGTAGCAACTTGGTCGCAGGCGATTTTCCAGCTGAAACTAATAAAACCGTCGAGATAGCAAGAGTAAAAGGAGAAGAGAAGAGAAGCAAAAAGCGTAAAAAATGGCTGTAGGTGCATTTTCTACAAGCGAAGGGGAAGTGCACAGAGACAGAGAGCGAGAGAGTTACACGGTACACATTCCCGACAAATGGGCAAGTAGGGAGTTAGTGGTGAGAAGAGAGAGACAGCGAGAAACACAGTTTTTCTTTCTATCTAACCATACATCCAGCACAAAAGCCGAGAGAGAGAGAGAGAGAGAGAGAGAGAGAGATCCAAATTCTCTCTCTCTGAACAACAAAAAAAGTATTGATGTCGGCTTAAAGCTACTAATGTTATCTGATTTTGCTGGAGGCAAAGAACAAAGGGGAAGTGCACAGAGACAGAGAGCGAGAGAGTTACACGGTACACATTCCCGACAAATGGGCAAGTAGGGAGTTAGTGGTGAGAAGAGAGAGAGAGAGAGACAGCGAGAAACACAGTTTTTCTTTCTACCTAACCATACATCCAGCACAAAAGCCGAGAGAGAGAGAGAGATCCAAATTCTCTCTCTCTCTGAACAACAAAAAAAGTATTGATGTCGGCTTAAAGCTACTAATGTTATCTGATTTTGCTGGAGGCAAAGAACAAGAAGAAGGAGGCAAAAGTAGTAAAAAAAAGTTGGAGAAAAAAAAGCTTTAGACAGACAGACAAAGTAAAACTGTGTTTCTACTACTCCAAGTTTCAGCAGCAGCAGCAGCAGCATCATCTTTTCATCTTTTTTTTATTCTTCCTCGCTTTTGCTTCATGGCTGCTGCTATTGAGAAGGAGGTTCATCAGGACGAGGATGATGATGATGAGCAGCAGCATCAACATCAAAACGGCAAGAGGGATGATGACGACGATGATGATGATGATAGTGATACGTTTAATACCCTTTTCCTCTCTATTCTCTCTCTCTCTCTCTCTCTGGTTGTCTCATTCTCTTTTTTCTTCTCACAATCCCGATCAGCAGCAACATCACTCTAGATGATGATGATGAGCAGCAGCATCAACATCAAAACGGCAAGAGGGATGATGACGACGACGATGATGATGATAGTGATACGTTTAATACCCTTTTCCTCTCTATTCTCTCTCTCTCTCGCTCTCTCTGGTTGTCTCATTCTCTTTTTTCTTCTCACAATCCCGATCAGCAGCAACATCACTCTCTTTTTGTGCTTGGCTGGATTATATAATAAGTCCCTTATCTCCTCATCATCATCTCGGCTCGCATTGTTCTCTCTCCGGCTATCAACCTACCTACCCACATCACCAGCTTACAAAGCTAAAAGAAACTTTTTTACCAGAGAGAGAGAGTAGTAATATTTTAACTGTATAACTAGACTCGTTTCTACGACGCATATCATTTAGCGGAGAGAAAAAAGTAAAACGTTTTTCAAGGACCCATTTTTCAAAGCTGGTCGCTATTTCAACTTTTTTTGACTACCTGCTAGATAGGGTGATTAGAAGACATGTTGTGATATGATAGCGTTTCCTCTCCTGTCAATAAATACTTTGCTGCGTCATCATCATCATCATCCATGTCGTCGTGGTGCTTTCAAAGTTGCTTTGTCAAAAATTGTTTGCGGGGGAAGGGGGCTTGGAGAATCTTCCCCATTTAGTTTCCTTTGGAAACCCCTCTTTAAGATAACCTTCCGAGATCACAAGCCCTCCAGTTTCAATGGGTTATATTTTTTTAAAGCTATCTGCATTTTTAACACGTTTTTCATGTTAACCGCATTCATGTATGAAAACTCGAATGAAACAACCAAAGAGATGTATATTTCTTAAGATAACAAAAACTAAAAAAAATAATGTGCATTTAATGATCCTTTGTCATTGTCATGTCATCATTCTCCATAAAAGAATTGCTGTGACACACAAACAAGTCGAGTAACAATAGTAACAAACCAGCAAATCTACTTATGCAGCAGGGCAGCTATTTCTTTAGAATTTCTCTCTCTCTCTCTCGTGCACTCCTCACGGTGGTTATGAACGGCATCTGAAAAAATGTGTACTCTCCACCGGTTCTCCCTCTCTGTTTCCACTCCTGTTACCACCTTGCCTCTGCAGGAGCACAAATAACATCACGTAAAAAACTCCGTGTTCCAACAGCATCTCCAGATCTGCCTGGCTTGCATGCTGACCTCAATTCTGCCTGCAAAAATGAGAATGGAACGTGGTTTCTCTGGCGAGAGCAGATTCCGATTCCAGCAGCAAGCTGACTGGAATACGACGACGGTTGCGGCGATGAATACGATAACCTCTCTTCTTCACTGCAGGTCATAAGAAAAAATGACTGTGCTTTCCATCGTCGTCATCATCATCATCATCATCACCGTCCACGTCGCGTCGTCATCTGCAGGGAAATAGGGATAATAGCAATAATAATAAAAGAGGATCAAGTTACCACCACCCGAGACTGTATGTGCTGTTGTCCTACTACATCATCAACATCATCATCAACATCATCATCATCCCTCCTATTAGTCATTCATGCGGAGTCAAAGAAAACGGGTGAGGGAATGCACAACAACAACCACAGAGGTGACGACGACGACGATCATGATGATTTTGATGTTACAGATACTTTGGTCAATTGTCACAATCCAGGGAAGTTGGGGTACACCGTGTAATCCGTGTAACAGGGAGCCTTTTCATGGGTGTACTCTGTGAATTGTCGAGAGTTATTGTTATTGTGAGCCCTTTGTGTGTCTGCTTATTTTAATGAGGATAATCCCTTTGTTGGAAGGCTTGTTCCTTTTTTTGTGTTGGCAGAATTATTTGTATTTAGTAGAAAGGTAGGATGGTACACAGGAAAAAACGTGGTCATTGCCAAAAGGGAAAATATGCAAACCCTCAGCATAGAATATTTTTTGGATAGAGTATTATTATATTTTTTACAACGAGAGGATATGGTTTAAAAACGAGCATATTTTTTGCCAGTGCAGCCGCTGGTCAAAAAGGAGGTAAAAACCAGAGTAACCGAAACATGGTATATATTATCAAGTCAGCGTCCTGTTTGTAGCGCCTCCGGGATAATGCGCCTCCGTGCGTGCGCATCAAAAGCGTGGAGCACTTGGTTGACTCTGTGATAAAAATAAGTTTCAAAAAGCAGGACAATATTTGTAGGCATGTGAAAAAGTTGAAGTTGCAACTCATTTCCGTTTTTGAGTCTCTTATTGTTTTCGTGGTTTCCTCTGTCTGCTGTGGATGTGTTGTTGTTGTTGCCCAGCAACCACACCACAACGTGAGCATATAGTACTCTCTAGTCATTATACGGCTCACTGGAAACATTAAAAAAATCTTTTAGTTTTCCTTTTCTTGCAAAATACTCTTTTTAATTTTAATAACACTCCTCCTCACACACCGCCGCTCTAGTCTTCTCCTGACAGACTGACAGCTTTATTTTTCTACAGTGATCCCGGCTGCTGCTGCTGCAATGGGAAGAATTGTTCAGTCAAGTTCATCCATAAAATACTCCCTAATTGCTCTTCTCTCTCTCGGTTTATCTTTTTTGCCCGTCTTAAACAACTAAATACCTAACGAATTAGCTAATTACAGGTTGCTTCCTTGCCAAACAACAAAAACTGCATCTTTAAAATATTTTCCTTTTTTAATCATCTTCCTCACTCTTTTCACCTCTTTTCATATTCTTCATACTCCTGTATAGATGCCCTTTACCTATTTTTTTTTACTAAAACCAATAATAAATTGATCCTCAATTTTGGAAAACGCTCTGCCTCTCTTTAAAAACGGCGTAAACGAGGGATGATATACTGGTTGCTACGTTTTTTTACAATTTTTTTTTACTCTCTGTTCATTCGCGTGAGTTCATCTGCTTGCGTGCGTGCATGTGTGTGTATTTAAGTAAATTTTTAAAGAGCAGTTACCTCCTTCCCGAAAGAGATATTTTGACTTTTATTTCCTTTCGTCTCTGTCGTAGTCATTCTCATCTGTACACAACACACTTGCCATCCGCCGCCATATTTGTTTGAAGACCCACTCCTTTTCTTCTGGGCATTTTCTCTCCCGAGTCCGTCCTGGGATGACGGTAATGATGCTGCCCATTATCCTCCTTGCTGTCGTCGTCACCTCGAAAATTTATTGTTGGTTAGGCAAATAAAAAGAGGAAAATAGGTAATGAATGAGAACCTTGCCGTACTATTTTTCTTACCTACTTTTTTGTACAAAAAAAAATTAAACAAACCAAAAGAGTGGGAGGGAACATTATTATTAAAGTAATTGTTCGGATGATGATGACTAAGATGGGAAGATAATGATTGTGTTCCAAAGAGAAAGAAAAACGGAGGACTACCACGATTAACATGATGTTGTCTCAAAATATTTTTTTAATATTGATTCCTTGCTGCCTTCTACTTGCTACTTCCACCATCATTACTACGATTACTGTGAGAAAGTCGCCCCATTTTTTCTTCTGGTCCTCCTGACCCAGTTAGGTTGGTTATTTATGGCGGTTATTACCAGCAGGAATTTTTTTTTCTCTCTCTCTCGTTGGAATCTTCTAATGGAAATGAGAAGGAGAAGGGAGAGGTTTTCTTTGGGTAATTATTTTTTTGGATGAAATGAAACGATGAAAGCAGAAAAAAGCTCCCAAGTCAGAGTCAAACAAGCGTGTAATTTGCACCAGGCTGGCATCCCCATATGAGACAGAATTGTGCATGTGTGTGCACACAGCCGAACAGGTAATAAAAAACGTGAACACAAAACGACGGAATTTTTTTGTTTTAAAACAGACGAGCTTCTTGCTCATTTTCTTGAAGAGGAGAAAAGATTGAGGGTAGCAGAATAGCAGAAACAAACTGAAAGTAGGGATAGGAATATATATAGCGAGACAAGGAGGCAAAAAAGGGCAAAAGTTTTTAATGCCAATTTTTTTTATTGTTATCATCGTGTCGGGTTTCTGTGTGTGTGTGAGTTGTCTTTGTCTCTGCCTGCCTGCGTTTAAGCAGAATTTTTATAGCCATTTCATGAGTCGTAAAAACAGCATGAGAACTTAACCTTTAAAAACGAACAAGGGGAAAAATATGGACGTTTTTTTTTGCCAAAAAACAGGCCAGGTGCTGCTAGTATGCTACTCCAGCAAAGTAGAAACCGCGAAATAGCAAAAATTGAGTTAGTTAAGTCGTTTTATCAAATGAAAAACATTCCTCTCTAAAAAAATAAAATAAGAATCCTATAAAATGGCCCCGTGAAAATGCCCAGGGTTCCTGGACACGATGGTAACTTAGGTAACATTGACAACGGTAGCAGCAGTGGAGAGATTGTTGACGACTGTCTTGTCTCTCGCTACACGGCAGTATTTTGTGACGAGAGAAGAGAGAGATATTTTTTATTATTGGCTAGCTTGTCAGTCAGTAACCCTGTTATCCTGTTTATTAACTTAACACTCCTATCGTCATTTTCTATCAGACCGGACCAGAAGCGTGTTTCGCACGGTGGGATGATTGTCGACATTCGTGGTGGTTGTTGTGATAGTACTGCTATATGCTGTGTGGGGACAAGGGGGAAAAACAGGAGCAGACATACAAACACACACCCGTTTTTCTTCAAACCAAATACCTACACTTAGACCAAGTGGAGAGAGAGAGAGAGGAGTTAAACGAGTAAAACACGCAGCATCCAAACAAACATACAGGCGCACAGACACACACTTGCCATTAAATAGTAAGTGACCAGTTAGAGCAAGTTTTAAAAGTGTTTAAATTTTTTATTACTGTTTGCTTTTCGCTGGTTAGTCTCTTGCAGAGCGAAAGACTCTCTCTCTCTCTGCCTGTGTCCCAAAAGACCCAAAATCCGCCGAATATAACAAGCAGAGAGAGAGAGAGAGAGAGCGAAACGCACATAAAAAGTAGACAAGAAGGCATGCAAAGACTGGCAAAGATTTGTGTGTGCTGTGCAATGCGATGTGCGAAGAGATCATTTCACTTTAATGAGCTCTCTCTCTCTACTCCTCTTTATTCAGTCATGCATCATCATCGTCGTCATCTTTCACACACACACACAGAGAGAGAGAGAGGAGGCTTGTGTGTGATCATTCATGCTTCATTGCGTTTTTGTTCGTGAAACCATCTCGAATCCTGTCCCTCTTCTCCCCCTTGCTGTTATTAAGAGTTAGTGTACTTGTTTTTCTTCTTGTCTCAAGCAGCAGCCACAAAAAAAAACTATACCATGTCCACTCGGTAC